>LR750319.1:420081-456270 GCA_902729485.2 Mus minutoides | reverse complement strand
TTTTTTTTTCCAGAAATTAACAGAGAGTAAGTCATATCATCAGTCTTTACTTTACCCAAATAACAAAGCTTTTGCATATAAATGTACTTGTATATGTATTGTGTATGGTGTTTTCCTTTATCCATGTTTTGAGTACTACTGTCCTTTCTTAACAAAACTTAGCTAGACTCCTCATAGCTTTTAAATGCTGGTCTTTGTATTGGATCCTGCTTTGTAGACACAGACAACCTTTTATTGTTCTGAGCCAAGAGATACTGGAGCCAGCCTGTCTGGCCATACCAATTATAAGCTCTGTGACCTTGGGCAACTTACTTAACTTCTCTGTGCTTTGACATCTTTGTCTTTAAAACCTTGTGGTGATTCTAATACTATTTTATATTGTTATTATGATGATTTATAAAAATACCTATACTGCTCTTAAGTGTGCCTTATTCTATGAATTGTATTTGTTAGATAGAAGTGAGAGAGGCAGTGTGACTCTTGAATAGGAGACTTTGTATTTGTTAGCTTTAGCTCCTGCTCTGAACCCTGTGATGAAGTTCAGGATTCTCAACACCCATCTCAGCTGGGTGTCTCTCCCTTGTGTGTCTGTTCTGTGAACGAGAGAAAGCAGCAGGGGACCATGATATGATGTCAGGTCGCTGCCCCAACATGAGTCCCCGTGGTTGACTCTGTCTCTCTCTTTTATGAGTAAAATATTACAACAGCCCCAACCTCGGTTTCTCAGATGGGATGGAAGTCTAATGTTTCACTCCTCATATTGGATGGGATAGTAGCCTGCAGCCTGGACATTCGTATTGTGTTCTTTCTGCTCATGAGAAAGCTCAAGTCATGCCATTCTCTTTATCATTATGTGATGAGAGTTGTCACCCCTCTTTATGAACAGCACATTCATAGCTCAGGGAGCAGCCAGGGGCAGATCATAAACTAAAGGATTATAGAGCAAAGATATTAGTGAAAGAGAAGCATCAGCACTTCTCACTGTATTTAACTCAGAGACGATGAGGTCTGCCTGGGGAGCTAATACTGCTTAACTGTGTTTGGGCAAGAAGCCAGAAGGAAATTGTATTTCAAAGAG
Source organism: Mus minutoides (assembly GCA_902729485.2). NCBI lineage: Eukaryota > Metazoa > Chordata > Mammalia > Rodentia > Muridae > Mus > Mus minutoides. The sequence continues at coordinate 455,192 of LR750319.1, read as the reverse complement.
AGAAAGTCTGGCACCCCATATGTTGGGTAATCCTGGTCAGCTAACAGGGATATATGGCCATTTTACACTGAAGATAAAAGGCTAGAAATAAACTTTTATGTTAAAGAATACAATGTTGATACAGTTTGGAGCTGGAGGGCAATTGATACAGTTTCAGGCCCTTACATAATTGGAGCTAACATTGATAGAGATGCGAAGTGGACATCTTTCACTACAGATGACATCCCATGTGAAATTAATATGTTCTTTCTATTGTCTGAGCTCAAGCCACGGTAATGATGTCTATGACAAATGGGTGAGTCCAGTGGTCACTACAGACTTCACCATAACATTGTAAAGCGCCCAGGCTGTCCTTGATTCCAGGGAATTCCAGCTATGCATCAAGACTCAGGCGTATTTACGTATACGTGGAGCCATGTCTGTATGAGTGTGTGCTGTGAGTTACAAATAGTTGTGATTGCCTGACTTAGGGGCTGTGGATTGCACTCTAGGCTTTTGGATGAGAAGCTGGCACTGTTGAGTGCTGAGCCAACACTCCATTCCCTGCAGATCCAAGTAAAGACTTCCACCTAAAGAAGGCAAGTCGGGGGAGAGGCAGGTAAACCTGTTCTCAGAACTGTGCTGTTTTTGCTTTGCGAAAGTTATAGCAATCAACTTTGGGGCACTCATACCTGCATAAAATTTATTAAAAATTATTGCCTATAGCTGGATGGTGGTGGTCCATGCCTTTAGTCTTAGCGCTATGGAAGAGTAGGCAGGCTGATCTCTAAATTTGAAGGTAGCCTGGTCTGCACAGAGCATTCCAAGAACAGACTGGGATTCACAAAGAAAGCTCATCTCAAACAAACAAACAAACAAACAATTAAGCCTATCTTTTCTTTTCTGTACCCCAATAAAATAACTCTAGACATAAAAAGCAGATGAATGTCATGCCTAGAATTCTGCTAGGATGTAACTTCTGACCCTCTATTAGCTGAAGGATGTCATTTCTTTGTGTCATTGTGCCTAGGAAGCTCATTGGGAAACCTATTCAGGAACAAGCCCAGACTGGCCAGCTGGAGCTTCCATTTGGGTTTTCTAGCTACTGCTCTTCTTTGCTGGTTTTGAGTACTCTACAAAACATCGCTGGAGACTTCCATGCACTGCTGTACTGTGGTCAGCAGCTACGTTGACAGTACACTGTGTTCTTTCTTACATAGGCTAACATCTATCTGTGACACTTAAGACCATATCCACATGACTACTTGATTTTAAGATAAACCTTTTATTAATAGACTTGATTAATTAGAGACTCAAATTTACAAGAAAGGGGAAAAGGAGTTCATAAGGACTAACAGAGGCTTTCAGTTATTAGGAGATTGGTCGATGATCACCTCAAGACAGGAATACCAGTAGCCGTGTTATGATATATATCCTAGTGTATAGTGATAGAACGTCTCATGGGGTTGGGGATAGCTTTGTTTAGGCAAGAACAAGAAATGTGCCACAGACCGGGCCTAGTGGACCCCTCACTCAATCCGTGGGAATCAGGGGTTCCGACAGATGGGCATGGAGTCGGCAGAAGTGGGGTGACAAACAGACTCAACACAATCTGAATGTAATTTGTCAAATCAAGCATCAGACTTTTTATACAGAAGAAAATAGGGAAGTTAGGTGACAATGAGGTTACTGGATTCTAACATAAAACATAGGAATGCAAAAAGGACAGGCAGGAACCAACTGGAATAAAATTCAATGTTAATAACTGGGATCAAAAACAACACCTAAGGTCCACTTAAACTTAGAAGCCAGGGGCAAGGTCTTCGTGCCCTTGCCATAGTCCACTTTCCCCCTAGGCCATTGTAAATACTTGTATATTGGTGTAACTCAGCTAGCTATAGTTCTAAGTATCTTCTCTGGTTCCTCCTCATGTCCCAAACTTCCTTCTTCCTAGATAATGGTAAATTTCTGTGTGTATGGCAGTGACTTAGCTATCCATGCCCAAGTTCAGATCACGGACTGCCTGGAATCTAACAGCTATATGTCAAAATATCAATCCTGAGGAGCACCTGTAATAAAGCAATATTAAGGGAAAGCACACAGATCTGTTTACCAACTAAAGCAAGGACATTCGAGCATTCCTTATACAGGATGCCACGGTTCCAGGAGGCTTAGGTTTCCATGAACTTTTCGCCTCGGGACAGTGCCCAGGTTTTTGGGGTCCTGTTGCTCTTGTCACTACTGGAGTGGATGTAGCAGAAATGTACATATGAATGATGCTCTAGCTCTTCCTTGGGAACCTAATAGATTCATGGGAATTCCTGATATTGATCTGTTGCAAGATAGAATTCAGATTTAGCTTTACAAATTCCTTTAAAAAACATGAGCATGTTATTTATTGTTCATGGTTCTTTCTGGCTTTGGTCATGTTTAAGACATATTTAAATTTTGTCTTCCTTTTCTTAAGCAGCTAATGTGTCCTCACTGAGCTCCTGGTGTGGGGAAGTGCCATACCATTTCCATTTCAAGGCATACTCAAGGATGGCACTTGTGTGTGCTTTTTTAATGTTATCCTCTCAACTTTACCTTGCCCTGAAAAGCCTCCCACTCTTCAGGATCCTGTACCTGGTGAAGTCTGACAGTGGCAGTTGTATGCTATACATCATGAGGTGTAGAGGTGGGACCTCCTATGGGGCTGGAAATGGCTTGGTCCACTCTGCCTGCAGAGAGTTTCCTCTGCAGAGACTCATTGAACCTCCCTGCACACCTGCTTCATACCTGTTGCTCTCAGTTTTTGCTGCATGGGCTTTTTATTGAAAAGGAGTGCATGACAATAATTACCCCTGAGTCCTCACAATGGGGATGACTGAAAGGTGCTGGGAAGAAGGGCCCAAATCAAGGAGCCCAGGATGCTGGCTGGACCACAACCCGAGATGTAAGTAATTTACTGGATGTTGTGGCTGGGCTTGGGAAGAACTCAGTGAAGAACAAGAGCATGAGGTTCATGGAGTTAGTAGAGATTTGGATGTTGTGCTGTTTGAGTTATGAGTTTATCCTCTGGGCCTCCATCATTCACAATAGCCATTCACTGATCAGCAGTCAGGGTCAGCAAGAGAGGTGGGGCCAGCAGTGAGGAACACTTCCATAGGGTAGTGAGGAAATTCATTTTATATGAAAGCTTACAAACCACAAAGGGAAATTTGCATCTCCTCTGACATTCCACCAGCTTGTATCTTGTCTACATACTGGGAACACTTCTTTAGTGTTCACTTGTGTTTATTTGGAATTAAATGTGGATTAGTCAGTGCATGCTAAGAATATGTTTCAAAGTTTTTTGTTAATATCTCTGTTTAAACATTTTTTTTTCTGTAATGAAAATCTTATTCTCATTACAAAAATGGGTTCCATGTAATCATCCTTTAAAGAACACAGAAGGTGTTATGGTTAAAAATAGGCAACTAACCCTAAGGGCATTGGATTTACACTGGCAGCTTCAACCTGATTCTCCCAAATATGGCCCAATCTCTCTAGACAGGGAAATCTCCTAGCAAATGTCACATTTAGATGACTAAGCCATGCATCTGTGAGAAATGACGCTTGAAGATAACAAAGACCTCACTCTGAGGATCCTCTGGTTAGCAGGAACCGTCTGTTATTTTAGACACCGTTCCTGTATGTTGTGAGTAATGCGATTGTCCTGGCCTCAATCAGGACCCTGTTGTACATACTTCTAAATTTTGCACATGTAGCCCAGACACCAGAGGAAACAAAATGAAGGCCACTGTGTTGTTTAATTAGAGGATGGTGAGTTTTGACACCATAGAGGATATTTCTAAAGCACTTAAATCCCAAAGTTCTAGTCAACAATTTGATCAGAGTTTTTTAGCAGAGAAAAGGCACCATGAAAAACAGTCAGCTCTATGAGCTATACCCACTAGAACACCTCTTTCCTTGAATGTCAGTGTCTTAGTTAGGGTTTTACTGCTGTGAACAGATACCATGGCCAAGGTAACTCTTATAAGAACATTTAATTGGGGCTGGCTTACAGGTTCAGAGATTCAGTTCATTATCATCAAAGTAGGAACATGGCAGCATCCAGACAGGCATGGTGCAATAGGTGCTTTGGGCTCTACATCTTCATCTGAAGGTTACTAGCAAAAGACTAGCTTCCATGCAGCTAGAATGAGGGTCTTAAAGCCCACACCCACAGTGCCATGCCTACTCCAAAAGGGACACACCTTCTAATAGTGCCACCCCCTGGGCATAGCATATACAAATCATGACTGGCAGGGAATCCGAAGGATGGAAGCAGCTGCTCATCTGAAGGCACTGGAGTTGAAGGCCCTGATATATGGAACAGAAACTCCTTGGCTGAATTTACTCATTAAGTGTCTCCCGAATTTTCAAAATATTGACATGAACGTAAAAGTAAATGACACTTGGTAATTTGTTTATATTTTGCAGTCTTCATCCATGTGGACACTTGTGTTAGACCTTAAAACTGAGATAGCGCCTCCCAAAGATGACATAGAATGATGCATTAGGAAACATAAGAAGTAACTCTTAAAGAGAAGAGGTCAAACATGCTGACTAATTGGTGCACAAAAGGTTGGACTTAAGCAAAACTGTGAATCAGAGAGCAACTTGTATTCAGAGATGCTGGCGCTAAACCACTAAGCTCCATGCTCAGCTCCGAAGACACTTTTGTAATCAATTTATTGATTTGCTTCCCTTTAATGTCGCCATTTCCTGGTCTTCCTAAGTCCATCATGGCAGTTTATCACGAGAAGGTATGGATTTATGTACTATCCCATTTAGCCCACACCTGTTTAATGTAATTCCTGAGATGGTTACTGAATTACAGCACTAGAGTCCACATTTGCAATATGGCCAGGACATAGTGCTATCCTGTTGTTTTTCTGGATCCATTTCATGTAAACATGTATGTGTGGGTATGGGAGGGTCTTTAACGTAGGAATGAGCAAAGGTGTCTGTAAAGTCCCAGATTGTAGCTATTTTAAGTATTATGAGCCATATTGGAGCATCCTGTCCATGTTGAAGACATGAGATTTTTATTTTACAGATTTAAAATGTAAAAAAATTATATTTTACCCTTTATGCTGTACTAAGCAGGGATTTTGTCACTGGGTCACGTTGTTTTTCCCTGCTTTTAGAAACACTGTTCCAGGCCTCAATTAGATCACCACTCCAGGCCACTCCAGTCTCATGACTGAGTTTTTACATTTTAATTTCAGTTTGTCTATCTATCTATCTATCTATCTATCTATCTATCTATCTATCTATCTATTTATTTTTGTTTTATGTATGTATGCTCACATGGGTGCCACAGCATGGGCACAAGAATCAGAGAAGAGCTTGTTGTAATCAGTTCTCTTCTTCTGTCATATGGAATTCTGAGAATTGATTGTAGGTCCTTAGGCTTGGTCTCCTACTCCTTGAGCCATCTCAGTATTGTAATGCCTCCTTTGTAAGATCCAAAGAGTTAGCTATGCCTTCTACATTAACGTTCAAGAAAGGTGGTAATTCAGCAATGGACGTCAGCACACAGCTGCGATGCCGAAGGACAGGAGTCACTTCACGCGAGAAAACCCAGAGTGTCAGGCAAAACTGTCATTGACTTTTGGCCTGTATTCAAGGGAGTGATGGAGAGAAGAGAAAGGGGACGTTACAGTTTTTAGTTAGAAGCTCAGAGATGCTGGCATGCTCCTGAGTGCATATGGCAGGATCTCTATAAAAAGCTTCATTGGTGGAGGGTCTTCTGAGAACTGTGCATGCATTATGATGTTAGGATAATCACTCCTCTCGTTGCTTAGCCTGTCTTCAGGTGAATCAGCTTTCCTAAGGGTTGGTCCTCACAGGAAGTGATTGACAGGTCCAGTTACATTGATTCTCATGCACTGTTCCAGTGTCACATAAGTTGGCCAGAGGTAGAACTCAGATTCTACAGTTTCTACCAAGAGAAAATAGTTTTTCTTTTCCAGGCCTCTTGAAAATAACATCTTTTCCTTTCATATATTTTAATACCTAAGGAAGGGCAGTTGTGAAGTTTCCATTTCTGAAGTTTCTGATCTATGAGCTGTTCATCAAATGGAATGAGTGGGTAGCCTATAGTTTGGTCATATCCTCACACATAGCTTTCTAAGCAGCAGTGTAAAATGAAAAGAAAGACAGTGAGAAACCAGATGAGAAACTTAAGCCCTCAAGCACTCTGGCATTGCTGGACACTGACCAGGACAAAACCCAGAATATTTCCAGATTCTGCCCAAGGAACAGGTTGCTTTCCAAGTTTCCTCCCTAAACTGCTAGACCAGTCTCTCTTTCCTGTTTTGATTCTCCCATATGCTAGAAAGTAGGATCCAGTGGTACCTGAGGTAGGTGTGAATGTCCTATAGATGTTCCTCCAATGCATATACTATGCCTTGTTTCTAGAGTCTGTCTTCATGAAGACATGGTATGTATTGGGGTGGAGGTACTTGAGCTGAGAAGACCTAGGAAGAATTCTAAGTATAAATAATGCAAGCTCTTTCCATTTTATGAAAATTAGCCAATTCATTGCTAAGAAACTCACTGACTATATGATATGCATTGTATTCTCAGATAAAGCACCTGAGAGCTTTTGGCATGTTTGGCAGATAGTAGTGACATTTGCACATTAGAATAATAAATACAGAATATAATCTTTTAAAAGTTGGAGAGTTACCATTTTCTATTTAGCTTCCTTCTGTCTGATATAGTGTTATTCAAGGACATGAGATTGATGCTTTCCTAGCTACCTCATCCATGCTCTCCTTTGAATTCTTAAAAATAACAAAGTTACACATGTCTTGCACCTCAGGGAGAATGGTCGTGGCTCAGGCCCATGCTCACACACAGAAGCTATGGTCAAAGGGGTTGCCATGAGCTAGAGGGAATTCTGGCCTTCAGAGTGTGTTTCAGGCCAGCATGGCCTAAGATGTTAGACTTATCTAGCAAGCCCAAATGTAACAAATAAAATAATATGCTTTTTAATTACATGTTAGTCTCTGAGCAAAATAACTAAAAGAATGAATGAATGAATGAATGAATGAATACAAAATGAATTAAGGATTGAAGGAACACTAAAAATTTCTGAGAGGAAAGAAGAAAGAGGTTAACACAACAGCAGAAAATGGCCTCTAATTTAGTAATATTTTAGACATGAGACACAGGAAATAATGAAAACAGGAGCCGTCCTTAACTGCATGTGTTCTTGGGGAATTGTTTTCTCTATAGCAAATTGCCTGAACTGAAGGCTTAATATACAGAGTGAATGTTTGAATTGAGTTTCATCATACATAATAAGGGATATGCTTTCATAAATTAGATAATCAGTGAAATTAGCAAAGAAAATACAGCGATGTAGAATTTGCACACAATAAAGTTAATTGAGACTCTGTGGGCAGTATGGAGCACAACACCAGGCTGATCATCTCCTTGTTTGATCTCGGAATCCTGTTTAAGCCACGTAGACAGAGATCCTAACACTGACACCACTTGACCCATTCCCCACAGGGACTGCAAAGGTGCAGCACATATTTCTTTGAGGTTACAAATATTTTAGAAAGTGAGCACATTTTACAAGAGAATATCTACAGATAACGAAGGTAAAGCATTCTGCTGGGTAGACTAGCAGATACAGATCAATGTAAGATCATCTAGATTAATGGGCATTTACTTGGTTAGCTGATCCACGGGCTCCTAAACAATGCACATTTCCAGTCTAGAATTCACTCTGTTTTCCAGACTCTGTGTTATATACTTAATGGAATTATTAATTCAATTATCACCCTTCCTCAAAAATCCAGTAAAATAGTGCTATTTGTTGTCTTTGGTAGTCTAAGTTCTTGCCAATAGATAGTAAGAGAACTTCAATTCAAACACACTCCACGAGATATTCAAGGCAAGCTGTTATGTTCCTCACTTGAGGTATGCTGCAGACAATCCTTCTGTGCATAAAGACAGAGCCTGGTGTTTGTGTACTATTTCCCACAGATTGAAAACTGTGGAAGAAATTACAGAAGACGTTGTATTCTAAGCTTGAGCCCAGCCTCTGGCCCTGTGAGTCTTCTACGATTTTACTGTGGGTATATCTTCAACACTTTCTGATTTCTTTTTCTCAGTGAGGTCTGCTCTCATCTTTGGGTTTCTGAGTAGTCATCTGGTGTTCTAACTGCACCCTGCCCATATGAAGCTATAGTCCTATGTCCCTTGCATTGGAATGGTTTCCACGTTGCTAGGCTATATGTCACAAGGGGAGAAATATTGCTTAAGATAAAGACTAAGCCAAGGAGTCAGTAAATATTTTTTTAAGGTCTATTTTCATGAAAATAAGCATGCAATGATGAAACAGGGAGGCTAGACCAGATAGAAAGGGAGACACTAAGGAGAGAGTATTTTAAGTCACAACGTAACATTATAAAATGGTCAAACATGATCAGTTCATTTTGAATTCGAGGTCTATTTTTCTTTCCTTCCCTACTGATATCTCATATTATCTCATTCTTCCACTCAGAAATCTAGCAGATAAGGAGATCTAAAACCCTGATCCCTGATTGGGGTTCCAATGGCTCTTGATATTGTCACTCTTGAGTTTGTTATAAAGGACATGCGTGGTTTCTTTCTATAAAGCTTAGAGTGGTAATCCTCAGTTGTCAGAGGTGCTACACTACATAGTAGAATTGGTATTGAAGGCAAATACTGGTCCTTTCCACATTGAGATCCATACTGAACTTGCCAAATTCTTATTAGTAGGCCCATATAAATTGTTCCTATCACTAAACCTAGCTATTCCTTGCCATGGCTCATAAAAATGAGCTAATCCACTCATTTCCAACACTTCCTTCCAACTTAAATAAGATTTACACAATAATGTACTCGAATTGTAAACAAGTAGAGGTTTTGAATTATCCCATGTTAGACTTTACTCTTGTTACCAGCACAGTACCTGAATACACGGGTTCTTCAATTATCGATTTTATATTGAAAATGTGTTCATTTAGCTCCGACCTTTATCATGGGAAAACACTTTCAATTTCACAGACTTTATTAGTACCATTTCTTCAGTGAAGTTAGCCCTGTGCACAATGTAAGGCCAGCTTTGCCAGCACAATTTTTTCCTTGTATAAACATGAATGCCGAAATCTTGTAAATACTAAAAATTTCTTGGAAGAGATTTGATAGTAACTTATTATTGCTCTACCAAGTGAGAGTGACCTACACACCCTGAAATTATTCATATGCCTACATAAAAATGATTAAAAGGTCACTGTTGAAGTCACAAGGTTAATAGTAGCTGTATTGGTATAGGTCACCAGGCCACCAGGAACAAGGGCCTGACTTCTATCTCCAACACTTCAAAACAAAAATAAAATAAGTGATTATTCAGGGAAAATGACTGTCTCAATATTCTTTTGCATTCAGTCAGTGTGTTTCATTGGTGTAAAAACTTCCTTCATTATTTCAAAACTAGAAGCCAATGTGGGGTTTTTCAATACTTGATTCACGAAAAGTACATCTATATTTACACACACATATAGGATCTTGCTGCTTTTAATATCACGTTTTTTATATTCTAATTAATACTTAGAAAAAGCAGGACTGGGGGTTAAAGTTTCCTTACTACTCTGGAATGTGAGCAACTTTTGTAATATGTGACATTTGGACATGGCTAAGTGTGAATCTGCTAAGCATTCTCCTCACACCCTGAATTTTGTTTCTGAGGCCACTGTAGCTTCTTGTTAATTTATTCAGTAATTTATTCAGTAAGAAATGATGAAGTAGACACTTATATTTTTCCTTTGCTTAAGAGCACTGAGTGACTTGGGTGCACAGGGTAACTGATGTACAAAGAAGTTCGGGCATCTCTGCTCTCTTTTGCCTGTGCTTTTGCTAAAGTTATAGATCAATCACTCTCCTAAACCCTTCTTCTTAAGCCACCTTAAGAAGAAAGAAAAACCTCAGAGGACAGAGCTTCTTACCAAGTGGGGACAGTTTTCCATGAGGGAATGGCTGCACCTTCTGTGACTAATGGATTAACAATTTATCCGATCACGTCTCAGTTCAGGCCAGATCTGAGATGGTAGTAGGCAGGCCCACACTGTGAGGAAGATCCATGAGGCATGAATATCCCTTACTCTCTGTTGACAAGTAACTCCACTAGAATCCTGCTCATGAACATGGGATTCCAGAACCTTGTTCATTCCTCTGCTCAGTACAGACTCAGTGCGTAACTCATCTCTCTGGTCTTCACCCTTGTCTCTCTAGCTGGGGAACAATAAGTAATTTTGAGAGGCTGCCATATCTCCAAAGCTTTTACATAACAATGTGATTGAATTAATAATACTTCTGTTATTTATTGTTGATATTCTCAGAATGATACAAAAATGGAATGGTACTAGACAAAATTTAAGTGAATAGGATTTTATTTGTTACCCTTGAAGTTACCAGACATAAAATACACCAATTGTTAAGGACTAAGTTCCACCCTCATGCTTAGTGTAGAGTCCTAGCAGTCCCTCAGTGTTCTTGCAATCTGACTATTTTTTCAGATTGGCTTTCTTTATTAAGCTGTTCTTGCTCAATCAGTTATACATGATGTTTACTTGTCATAAGTCTGAGAATCACCAGATAAAACTATCCATCAGCTGTATTAAATAAGGAGTACTTAAAATGTTAGTTATTTTTGTGTTTGTTTGTTTTCTTTCCCAAACTGTGTTTCTATGATCAATACTGTTGCTGAGAAAAACCAGCCTTTGACTTTACTTCTGAAAATTAAGGGAGAGTTAAGAAACTGTTAGATTGAATCTAAGGCCAGGGCAAGAGTATTTCTGAGATGAACAGCTTCACTTTGAGACAACCTACATGAGGATACCTTCCCCAAGAGTCCAGCCCTATGCTACTCTTCCCTTCCCTTGACAGGGCTCATCTCATTAAATATGCTGGGTGCCACTGGTATTGCTTCCCCCTTAGCTAAAGTATGTGTTGCTCATTTCATTAAACTCAGTAGAGTATATGGATGGAACCTCCTGCGCCCTTGTAACACCTCGTAACTACTTTGGACTTAATACTTCCTTTCATTGCTATGGAGTGTCAGACTAATACAGAAAATCCTCACATCATGAATATTTTAGATTTCCTCATCGTCTTGTGCTGCAGGCACAGAAAAGCTCTTCTGAAACTCTGGGCACACTGGCTGACTGGATTCTGTTCCTTGCACATGCTGCTCTGTCGATATACATACTTCTTTGGTTTTGACTTAGCCATTTTCAATTCATACATTGACCTATTAAATATTAGTTTTTTCATTCATGAGACAGTAATTTAGTTTGATAGATTTGTTTACATTAGCCACATTTCTCTAGCTCCTCCCTCGCTTCTGTGTAATTAATAGCAGTTCTCATGCTTTGGGCCATAATACTATCTATCCCACTTAATTACTTTAAAAATACTTTTTCATTTATGTTTTCTAAACTGTATTATGACCTTATTGGGGGTGAAATTTGGGTCTCTTTCATCTTGTACCTTGGATAATGAGTCTATATATTGTCACTGTGTGAGCACTCCATTATTGTTAGTCAAACCAGTGAATATGTGATTGGCTCAGAAGCTAGAAAAGATGGAAACAGTAATAATAGGGACTTGGTGTTGATGAGGATAACTGACAGGAACAGTAACAACCCGAGAGGAAGCACTGAGCTCCCCCAGCTCACCACAGCACCCTAGCGTGCTGAACCCGGCTCAGTCCTTCAAGCTTCTGTGTATACTGTGGCTTGCCACCGGTGCATGAGCAGATGTGACATGCTGAATGCAGTCCCTGCATCTAACCATAAGCCATCTTTACAAAGCACAAATCTTCCCCCTTTAGGATGGAGCATGGACTAGCCTGACTAGTTTAACAAAGAGTACAACAGTGTAATGTATTTTGTGACCATTGTTCACTCCAAATTTGATTTCTTTATTTCAACTTTATTACACATTTGACATACATGCATGTGAAACTACACTGGAAAGGGGAGACTTGTTTGCAGTTTGAGAGACAAAACAAGACAACATGGAACTTACCCTCAGCTGTTAACTCAATCCTCAGGTGTCTTGAACTTTGCATACCTGAGTGGCTGAGCAACTGCTTCTGGGTTGAATTTTCAATTAAAAAACCTTTTGACGAGTGAACCAAAGCAAAACCAAAATCTTCAAACATAAAGGGCTGACCTAATATTTATTGCAAAATTAGGCTCTGGGTTGTTAGTGGTGAGCATTTTGTCGTGTGCATTTACTGGACTTTCTTCTTGTTGTTGTCTTTTCATACGCTCATGGGTGTCTACACTATTTATTGTGGTAGATAGGTATTTCTTGTTGATGGTCTCTCTTCTCTCCGGAAGAGAGAAACCTCTCTGTTGACTGCAGTTTTGTACATTTGTGTTTCCATATGGTTCCAATCTCACTCTAAGGCCTCAAGGAATCATTAATGAGGTAAGATTAAAGTTAGTAGCTCTCATCTACAAGCATTTTTGATGTAAGCTTAAAAGGGGGCATTTGCAAGATTTGAAGTCTTTACGTTTCATAGATTATCTCATGCTTTGAACTAATCACTAAGAATTCCTCTGTCTTGGGGAATGCTCTACTGCTCCTGTTCAACAGGTCAGAGAATTCTCTTGGTAGTAAGCTATTAGAAGGCTGTTCAAAGTGCTATTAAATCTGCACTTCTAGAATTTGGAAGGATGAAGGATGTTCAGTATGGGGCTACCTTACCAGTGAATGCTCTTCTATAAAGATTTGACAAGTCTGGAGGTTGCAATAATTACTCAGGCTAACAACATGTCTCTTCAAGTGCTAGTCTTGTGAGTGACACTCTTGGGGTCTTATAATTGAGCCTGTACCCAAACAATTAATGCTTCCATGACGCATTGTGTAAGTGCGGTAGTTTACTCCTATGTACCCTGGCTATTTTTGTTCTTCATGAGATTATAGAATGTGCCTTTCAAATTTGGAAGCTATTCAGAGTTCAGGTGAGGACTGATCTATTTTCATCCTCTGTTGGAGAGCCCAGAGAAGGTTGAAGAAGAGAACTGAGTGGGAAGTGAGAGTCTTGAAGAACTCTTCTATTATCTACTGGGACCCTGGGTAGAACTAGTCATACTGTTGAGATCAGAACAAGACAGTCAGTTTTTCTTTCCTTTTTTCTCTCCATTTTCCATTCTGTAATTTGTGAACTTTTAAAACATCCTGCTTATCTATTATCAGAACTTACACAACTCTTCAAAACCATTAATCAGAAGAAGACTAACTCCCACTTCTTCAACTCCAATACAATAGGTGATGGAAATATTATCCAAGAAAATGATGGCTTAGCTCACTTAAATGTTTGTTCCATTAAGCAACTGAAACCTCCCATGGTCAGAGTCAATGATATAGACATAAAATACTTATATTTTATAAAACATATGAATAGTTGTAAATATTAAGTATCTGATTGAAATAGATGACATAATGTGTGTCTACATGTATTGTTTTACTTTTTCATTTAATAATCTCAAACAGACAGTAGAATACAAAAAATCAAAATATTATTTTTATAGGTTTTTATTATGTGGAAAATTACCACGTTTTTCTTTGGAAGACTGATAGATAATAAGCTGTGAAATATTGTTATGCCTAGTAAGCACATAGGTTAAATAATTTCTCTGTACCAAGTGCTATTTCGCACTGAATATATTTAAAATCCCCAAATTCAAAAAAAATGTGCCAATTAATCATCTATGAGATTTAGTAACAAAAGAGAACTCTAATAACATCTACTTGAACACTTATTGAAAACCATCTACTGACTGGGTAACTGTACACCCTGCACTGTTCTCCATGCTACGAATATAGCTTCTTGTCCTAAACAGTTACATTTCATTCGTGGAAGAAACCATATGAACTAAATGAGGAGGTTATAGAATAGTCAGTTTGCCATGAATACTGAGGAAAAATAAGCAGGGCAATTGTTTTGCCAACTTTTTCCTTAGCATGGTAGTCATGTGAGTAATATGAGCACAGCTGATAATGTGTACAGGCCTCAAAAATAAGCCAGTTCAGGGGGAGAGGACTGGGTAAGGAGAGAGAACTGCTTTTCTGTATTGGGGGCTTGGGGGGTTGAGGAGTGGCAGCAGGTGCATCCAGTTATAATAGAAAGTGTTGGAGATCAGGCAATCAGTACCTCAAAAAGAATGTATCAGACTCAGGATATAAGACACTGAGGCACAATCAAGGTCTGTATTTTTAGACAATGAAGTTATAGGTGTGCCACGAAGAAACAAAGTCATGAGAGATCAAAAGGAATTCAATGCTTCATCAGGGGCTGAAATCATCATTGCTTAAGAAACAGGAGCTTTAAAAACCCTTTAGGGAAGACCAGAGTAGGCTGGACTTTTCAAGGACTACCCAGATTCTGCTTCTGAGAACTTGTTTTGGGTACTATGTGTGCAATAAGGGATTCACAGAGACGGCAGGCAGAGTGCCAAGTGTCTACCTTATTTAGAAGGCATAAGGAGTCTTCACACACACAAAAAAACAAATTGTGGCAGCACTGTTTTAGAAGAACAGTACTTAGAATCTAAATATTTTTAGTTTTTTTTTTTTTAGGAGAGGTCAAGAATAGGCCATTTTCAGTAGAAAAGAAGGCTGAGATTACAGAATCTCCTACAGTGTGAGGACTAGCAATGGTCTGTGTTGGGGCTATAGATGTGGATGTCAGTGCAAAGAATCCAGTGTTCTACCCGTTTTTGGGAGCATCGGGCAGCTTGTAACAGAGATGCCATCGGATTTTTGGAAAAATGATTCCATTACAAAGATAGAGGATGAGCAAGGACACAATCTTAGCAGAGGAGGAAAACATAGTTATCATTCCTGTGCCTTGGCCTACTCCGTTGGGCAGAGAAGCAAAGATAATATATTCTTATGAAGAATGCTTTCAGGGTCAGAGAAGAGTGTTAGTTTTCCAAGTTCACTGTAGTTGTACAAAAATGTATCTGTAAATATAATAATGTGAACTGTTTATCAGATAGCACATCATTTTGACACATTAAAATATACTTCTAAAATGAATTATGTTCGTCAATTTCTGCTCAGACCAAAGGGACATAAGAGTTCTACCCTCAATCCTGTGAAGGTATTGTGGTACTTTATCTCACCAAGGAACACATTACCCTTTACTCTTTTGTTAGATTCTAATTTATTGATTCAAAAAGAACATGTTAGACTTTTACTTACCCTAACCAGCTCATTAAGAGACACTGCTTTCCAGTGATTGCATGCCCTGGGCAGACATTGCTTATCCAGTAAGATGATTGTTTCCTCATAGATCGGGTCGGAACACTGGTAGATCTACCAAAACAACTTGGTGTAAACAAGACTTCCTTCTCAGGGGCTCCCAGATACCTCTGGGACGGAGGTTTAGCGCCAGTTTTTGATCATGCACAGTGAAAAGCATGCAGGTGCTTGTCATTGAGAAAAAGAGGACTCTCAAATATTCATGAAGTGCCTGCGATTGCATTTTAATTTACTTTAGGAAATTGCCTGTTTTGTTATTCATTTTTGTTTTGCATAATAGTTATGACAGCTCCAGTTGGTTTCTGCTTCTGAGCAGCCTGTGCAGATGTACTTTCTCAGATATCCATCACACAGACTTTTCTGTTGAATCAAATTGAATTTCATTCATGAGACTGTAATTTACACTTTTAAGGCATATTTTTGTTAATATGCTGCATTCGTTAGAATGGCATTTCTTTTCAGTTCTTGTGGAGTTAGTTTTTTCTTCCGTTTTAAACTATTTTAACATAATTTTGGTTTGGAGAAGGAAGAACATGCTAGCTATTTTTTGAGGTTATGTGGTTATTTTAAGTGGATCAATTTTAGAAGGAAATTAAATTTGTGGCTAAATAGTAGGTCATTTAAAGAAATTGACATTATCCAGATGTCAAACACTTGTATGATAGAAATATTTTGTACATTTCTATATGTAAGAAAAGGTGTATCTGTAACATCAGACATGAAATAAAAAACATTGAGTTACCTTTTGTAAGACATACATGAAAGTTAGATTCTTAAATCCATTGCAGTGCCAAGTTGCTATTTAGTTTGAGTAAACTGACTACTTTAGATGTTCGTGCTTAATGTATATTGGATGCCTAGCAGACTTGACTTAGCTATTATCATATCCAAATCTAAGATATGGTTGTAAACTACATTAAACTTTAAAAACTTGATTTCCTAGGGTCCTAATAGGTTTTGTTCATTTCTTCTCTTCTCAACCTAGTTCTATTGAGAGGAAGAGTTCTTGATTCACTTTTCCTACAGCTCTCTCCTTTCTTTTTTAAAGGATTGTGTGTGTGTGTGTGTGTGTGTGTGTGTGTGTGTGTGTTTGCATGAGTGTGACATATTTTTCCTGGTATCTGCAAAAGGAAGAGAATGGTGCTAGATCTCTTGTATGTTCAGAATTGCTTGTGGTTATAAGCAGTCTTATCTGAGTGCTGAAATCTGAATTCCGGTCCTCTGGAAGAGCAGAAAGCACTTTTAGCCACTGAACCATCTTCCTACCCCAACTCTCCTTCATAATTTAACTGATCTTTTTAGACCACACTTTACTCTCCTCTATGAACCATTTATTTCTACCCAACCCCTGTCTGTAGATGGCCCTGAAATCCCCCCCCTGGAATTCTTATCCTGTGATTAGTTTTGACCTTTTACCTTTCACCATTCACAACCTTATGTGATTGTAAAATGTAGGTATGTAACAGAAATTTAGACAAACTGAA
Organism: Mus minutoides; assembly: GCA_902729485.2. Classification (NCBI taxonomy): domain Eukaryota; kingdom Metazoa; phylum Chordata; class Mammalia; order Rodentia; family Muridae; genus Mus; species Mus minutoides. The sequence goes on along the minus strand of LR750319.1, from coordinate 438,381 downwards.
TTGTTGTTCTTTGCTGTGAAAATCCCTGGCAATTTTCCAATTCTTTTCTGATAATGTTTGATTTTGATACCAGTATTTTATGTCTACCTCAGTGCTGGTATTTGCAAGGTGCCTCTGGTCCTGCTATGATTTCCTGAGTTACTAAAATATGACAGAAGGATTCTGAAATAGAATCCCAGTTTGACCAGCTCCTTCTCTGGCACTTTCCTGGCCCCTGATGTGAAGCAGAGAGTGCGGGACCTGCACACGGAGGAGGGTCCAGTGTCACACTTCCCTGCTTACACCTGGGTCTGTTAAATCTTAGTTTTCTTATCACTGGATAAAGTCCTTGGTAAGAAGGTTAAAGATTTGGTTTGATTGATTCTTTTCCTAAATACCAGAAAACTGAAATCCTATAAAGTCAAACAAAACACAAAAAAAAAACCTTGGGCAGAGCTCTTTGTTGAGAGGACTAAAGCTCACCTTTCAAGTTAGAGCCCACTGACTCAGTTTGCCTGTGAAGATCTGTGAGTGCCCAGAGGAAGCCATAGCTGTACTACAGGAGCATTAACAGACTAAATACATTATAGACTACAGGCCTATTACACAAGCACAAGTATTTACAGTCTAAAAGCCGATTTTGCTAAAAGAAGGTTTTCCAATGGGACAAGAATAAGTAATAAATACAGAATATATAACTCTTAAGACAGGATCCTAACTAAATAGGTGAGATATCACTTGGTATAGAGTACTGAAGCAGGAATATATCCACTCATGAATATCATTCGTCTTACATTGTATGTGCAGAGGTCATTAGAGCTTCTCACAAAGATATCAAGTCTGCTTTTTGTGTGTATGTGGTAGAATTTATGCCATTGCCCCTTTTTGCATTAGAACTGGCTACATGACTACATTTTTGTGAAGAGTGAACTACAATGATGCCCCTCATTTCTTCCTGGATGTTTTAAAAGCCAAACTATACTTTGCCATCAGAAGGCCACTGATCAATTTCAAATCTTCAGTGTCCCTGAGGGTCAAGGCTCAGCAAGAGGTGCTTGGTATTCTGTCTTACTGTGATAAACTTTAGGTGGGGGGTTCTAAAAATGACATAGCGCATTGATATAGATATAGGACTGAAGATACATGTCCTCCCAGAATTCCTGTGTGATTCTTTCATCACCACTGGGTTGTCACGTTAAGAATGTCCATGGGAGTTGCTTTGATCATAAGGTTTAAGCTTTTATTTTTTTTTTAATATTTTTTATTAGACATTTTCTTTATTTACATTTCAAATGCTATCCCGAAAGTTCTCTATCCCCCCCCCCCTCACGCCCTGTTCCCCTACCCACCCACTCCCACTTCTTGGCCCTGGCGTGCCCCTGTACTGGGGCATATAAAGTTTAAGACCAAGGGGCCTCTCTTCCCAATGATGGCCAACTAGTCCATCTTCTGCTACATATGCATCTAGAGATATGAGCTATGCCAGTGCCTGGCAAATACAGAAGGCTTAAGCTTTTATAAAGGTTCTTGGAAATAGACAAGTGATCTTTTCTTTCTTTCTCTTTCTATGTTTCTCTTACAGTCCACTGTAATCCAAAAGGAAATGGTTACTAAGCGCTGGTGCTCTCGTGCCTCTCTTGTATTTCTTGATCTTCAGGACTTTGAGAAATTTTGATATTGTTGCTTAAACTGCTCTACCTAGGGTATATGTTTATATTAGTCCAAACTCATCCCAAACTGTTCTTCTCAACAGTTGTATAGTTCTTTAAAGTAACACATGCTTCCTATGAAAAAATAATTTATTGAAATTGACATTTATTTAGCAAGTACTTTTGGAGAGATACTAAGCTTTTATCCAAACTATATTAAGTTTTAGCTACAGAAATAGAGGCAATTATTTAAATGTTATGTACCTTAAGTTTTTTGTGTTCGAATGAAGGCAATACTTCTTATTCAAGAGTATTTTCTTGAGAAAAGAATGATTAGTTATATGTAATTCACAAAATAAGCACCCACAATATGTTTATTTTTATCTTTCTAATGAGTACTCACTAATGAGAAGGTGATGCTTAATGGGAAAAATAGAAGTGTCAATCACCTCAGAAAATGACACATCTTCATAAAATCCATATGGAAACTGGGATGAACAACCATCTTAGAAAACCAAGAAGAGACTCAGTACCTATCAAAACTCAGAGATTAACACAAGTCATTGCTCAGAAAACACCCGGCCCTGTAAAAACCATTCTGTAAAAATCCATCCAAATATCAGCCAGCAGGTTTACCATAAGGGAGGTAAACCCCCCTCCAGAACTAAGCCAGCATAGAGACCTGCTCTGTGAAAAATTCATCAGCAACAAGTTCAAACCTTTAGAAGTCAGTGTGCGCTTTAGAGGAGTGCCCAGCCAGAGGAGCCGGAGGCTGCACATCAAAGGCGTATCTACCCACTCCTTACACTGCTGGTCCTCTCACAAGGGTGGATTTTCCACAGCATCTTCTGTTTCTCATGTCTCATTAGCAAACTTCGGTCTCATGCCTACTGTTGGATGCCATAGCAGGGCCCATAATACTAAACTACTGGGTCCAGTGTCCTCTTCAAATATGAGCTTGGAGTTAAATATTTGAGAATAACCAGGCAATGTCATATGCCTCCCCTAATTACAATTATCAGGTATCTTTAGCCAACGAATGGACACTGATCATTGGAAACATCATATGTAAATCCTCCAGTGTGTAGTCACAGGTCACAAATACCAAAAGAATGTTCATCACTGATGACAGAAGGATCCTGTGTGGCAAAAAGAATAGAATTATTAATATTTATAGAAGTAAGGAGATGTATCCTTCCAATATATGTACACAAACCAAAATAAATAAATAAATAAAATCCTTTTATTTTTCAAATTCCTGTTCAGTGTAACTAGTAGGTTAATAGTCACTGGAAGATTAGCTGTCTGTGGAGTCAGCTGAGTCCCTAATTCTGGACCATTTGGTGCTAGTGAAGAATGTTTTCATTAACCTGGTGAGCTTCCAGGTTCTCTTTGGATCACACAGAGAATACGCAGTTGGATCAAGCCTTTCATTAAGAGACAAAGGATGGAAGACTTGGTACACTGTTGCTTGCAGATCAAAGTGCATCTTCAATGAAAAGGAAAATGAATTCTCATGTTATCTTGCTGCATTCATCCGCATAGGATTATTGCATATTATTTTCACAAGACTATAAGGGAGAATAACCCTGACATCTATGAACATGCATTGCCTATTTTTAGATATATGACATATTGGGAGAACCAAATTAAGTAAACATTAAGTTTCATTTTGGTGACTTGGAGAAAATTAACTTCCACAGCATGTCACTGGATGTCATTGTTTTGTAGTCAAGTTCAAACATGAAGATTCCTATTTGTATTCAAAGTATTGGTGCATTGCAGAGTTAATACTAGTAATGCTTAAAGAAGCACAAAGGCTTAAGTTGGAGATGATACTACACGCCTCCCCACCGCACAACCTTCAAGCGGCAGAAGTAATTGGATCTTTGTGAGTACGAGGCTAGCCTGATTTACTTAGTGAGTTCCATGTCACCTGCCATTACACACGAGACTATGACAAAACAAATAAACCAAGTATGTTTGACTACATTTTCCTAGTGAAAAAATACAAAACAATAGTCACTTAAGTGTTTCATATCACAGTTACTTTCTGCATAATAATGCCTTAGATGAAGAAAGAGCAACTGAATGAAATACTTTAATTGCATGTAATTACATTAGTTGTCTGTTGCCATTATGAATTTCTTTTTAAAAAACGCATTATTGTGTATGATAATGTTTTGATTTATTTCATTGGGGTCAAACAGTCTTAACAGGACTCCACTTTTTTTTTTAAAGAGTGTATCTTAGGATCTTCATATGGGGTTCATGTTAGAATTAAAAGAAAATTATATGTTACAGTCTGTGTTATATAGCTTTCTTTGAGAAAAGCAAAAAACTAAAAACTCACTTTTATAAGAATACTTCCACAGGGGTTTTAAGAACTGAAATATGTCTTATCAGCTAACATTGAAGAACTGTATTAAATTGAATTTTGTAAGGATACAGTGAAACCCTCCTCTGCAGGACATATTTGACACCTTAATTTTCTTGCCTATTCTGACATGGAAAGTATCAGCCCTTCACTCATCATGGATCATCTCGAACTGCAGTGTGTAAACTTCTGATGAATGTTTAAGACACATCGGGCCAACTGGGAAGGCTCTAGCTTTCATTTTCAAAAACAATAAAAAGCTTTGATTTGCAGCTGTTAGAAGAAAGTTAAAATATTATCAGAAAACTACCATCTTGCAGAGTACAGCTGATATATTCCTGGTGACTGTGCAAAATTATAGCATTGTCCAATCCAGGAACCAGATGGTCCATCTCCTGTGATTTAAAGAGCGCGGTTTGACTACAATTTTTTCTTGGTGCAGTGGGCTTATTTTTCCCCTTCTCTTTTTACCATTAGCATGTGAGTAAGAAATTCCATAGAATATCTCCCAAGTGACAAACTGATCTGCTAACCCGTCTTTATAAAAAAAAATATTTTTGTTTCTCATTCAGAGCACAAGCTACAAATAAATAAAATTTTAATAAATACTTTAAGGAAATCTGTAAGCATTTCACAAGTTATTTTCTCAAATACTTGAGGATATTAAAAGAAGTTTAGAAACTTGATTAAAATGTCTTTTGAAACTACTTAGTATATAAATATTATGAATGTTTTATTCTTTTGGTGGCATACATATTATAACTAATGTTTAGCATTTATATGATAAGACCAAATTAGAAGTGTTATAAATTTGGCTTGTTTTTCTTATTATTTAACCCTTACAGTTTTCTGTTTACCATGTGTGTCCTTACCGCTCTCCATCCTTACTGTGGTCTGACTATTCATAATTTATCCTTTTTATCTCACCACATATCTTTAATTTCTTTACTTTTCTAGATAACTTTACTCCTAGTTTCACTCAGTACAAACATACAGCATTTTCTGAGACTCGGTGAAATAAAGGAACCACAAATGTGAGAAAACAATGTTTGTTTTCCTAATACTGACTCAGTTCACCTAAATCAAATCCATTTTCTCACAAACTGCAACTCCATTCTTCTTATTGGTGATAAAATTCCTAATGTGTGCAAATACTATATTTTCCTTATTTGGCCCTCTGTTGCTGGACACTTAGGTTGACTCACTAACTTTTATTGTGAATAACTCTATGATAACATTGCTGGGCAAGTCTCTCAGTGATGTGCTGCTGACTTGGACTACTCTGCGTTAACACCCAGGGCTGGTATTGGAGACTATATAATAAATGTATTTCTAGGTTTCTGACAAACCTCCACACTGCTTTCCATAGAAGGTGGATTGTTCTCCATTCTCTATAGCAGCACTCTTCTGTCCGAGTACCTACTGTTTGATTTCTGAGTAGCTGACATTTGGGGAGGATAAGGCAGAATCTCAACGTCTTCATTTGCAATTTGTCTTTGGCTTAGTGAGTTTGAATGTTGGATCTTCTATTTACTATTTGTAGTTTATTTACTGACCATTTGTAGTTTATTTACTGATCATTTGTAGTTCAGTGATTGCGCACTACCTGTTCCTTTCCTGATTGGGTTGTTCATTTTTTTGCTCTTCCATGCTTTGAATTTTTAGTTTTCATTCTTGACTTTCAAAGGATGAAATGAATCGACTGACAAACAAGACAGTAAGTCAGGGCACCAAGCCACTCTCTACCTCTGCCTTAGAATCTAATCGACTGTACCACCTACTTTCATCTGTAGAGTTTGAGGACCCATGAACCAAACTCTACATTGTCTTCCATATAAAATATCAAAATTCTCAATTTGATTGTCATTTCTAATGAATGTGAACATACATTAGATAAGCCAAGACTTGAAATTTAAAGATAGTTAATGAAGTATTCCTCAAAAGATTCAGTTCTTTGAAACCTACTATCTACTATAAAGCATCTCTTTAAACAGACTGTAGGAATTTGCTGATAGGGTCTATTTCTGAGTCCTAACCTGGAATGATACTGCACATCTTTTTTTTTTTTTTTCATAAAAATTAAGTTTTTAAAAAGACTATGATTTAATGCCAGGGGATGAATTTTACAAAAGTGAGAATGGTACAAACCCTAAATGGAATGATCTCAGTGCTGGGAGAGCAGTGTCCTTGTGAAGCTGCTGGGTATATTAATCATCAGTCTTAAGGAGGCAGCAGGAGTGGTCTCCAGCAGAACTTGGTTTTGGATCTATTGGCACTTGCCAGTGTACCTGTGTGTATTTGGCAGCCATTCCTGCACTCTGTTGGCCTCTCTCGGAGCCTGACAAAGTACAGCTTTTACAGTTGTCACATCTCCTTTGGACTGTACAGTATGCCTGCATTACTTCTGAAAGAAGGAGTCCCATGGGTCTCCCTGGCTTTTAATACTGCATGATCACTCTTTGAAAACGTTAACAGATTGTGACAAATACTAAGATAATACATCAAGCATAGTTATGTGGAGACATTGGTGGCAAGGCTGTATTTAACATATGACCCTATCTGGTTCCATAAAGTGCTGGGTACCTTGCCTAACTATGTGTTTGAAAGTAATAATATGCATGAGACATGTTTGCCTTCATCTGTTAATAACAGGCCAATCACAAATGCTGAAATGGGAGTGCACTTTATTATCTGGGAGGCTTTTAGCATAAACTTTCTGATATTCACATTTGTTCAGTCACAGCACATACTCATCAAAAGACTAGGTTTTTTTTTAATCTTCCAAATAAGTATCTGTTACCACCTTCTATTGTGTTTTATTTCACTGTCCATGTATATTTGAAGTCAGGCTGTAAATCTGTTGTAAGAAACCAAAATGGTTGTTAATCTTCTCCAGTTGAAACTGCACAGGGTCTCAGTTTTCTGATTCGATGTGGCAACCTGTCCAATCATGACCTCTGAAGAGTGTATTCATCTTTCACTTAGATATTTGAAAGTGATTAAAATGACATGTCTCTAGACTCATCTTTTCATGGTTACCTCTGCTGTACATTTTATGACATTGAGATCACTAAGTTTGGTGCCCAAATACTTTTAAGTTCCATCGTCTCAATGAAAGGTTCTTTGTGATATTTTCATGTCTGTTGGGATGTAGGTGTTCCCTAGATTTTGTTTCCACATTCTTCATGCCTTTCTTTGTGTATAAATCTTCCTCCTGAGTTGTCTTCACTCGAGTTTAATCCTGTTATTATTAGCATTTAAACTAAGACAAATAAACAGATTTGGTTTGACAACCTGTTTGGCTTATAAGATACTTGTCTCTGTCATTTGTGCCCTTAACATAGTTCAGAGAACCTGGCCTTAAGTCAATGATTAGGGAAAATGCAGTTGGTATTGTTTTTAGAGCCGTAAGAATTAATAATTAAGCAGTGAAATGAGAGAATGGATAAAGGAGAAAATGAGTAAATTCTAAATGAGAATAAATGTACATGAGTTTTCTGGACTGATAAATAGCAGTGAAAATATTGTAGAATGCTCGCATAGAAAGGATAGCCACAACAGTATATATAAAGTACCAAAACATAAATAAAATAACAATATAAATGTAAATGTAAGAAGAAATAGAAGAAGTACTATGAAATGAAGTGCATTGCTACTTCAGGGGGTATTTTTTGTAGTTGAAATGCTGTGGTTACTCTGTACCCCTCAAGTGACTGACCCCCTCAGTCACTGTAGGTATGGGGATGACTCCCAGTCTAAGTAATGGAGACAAGATCAGTCAATCCATCCTGCCCACTGATTGGTAAGTCAGTGTGGAAAGTCTGCTTTATGGCAGAGTTACCCAGCCAGAGAGAGGTCCTATCAGTTACAACTGTCTGACTGCTACCTGACAGTTCTTTCACCTCATGTGTGGGACATTCTGTAATCGAGTCTCAGGAAATAATTCACTGGGAGGAATCTGTGCTGCCCCTGTCAAAGATGTCAATATGTTCCACAGTGAGCTCCCGTGTCCTGAGGTAGTTGGCATAAGCAGTGGCCAGATTAGAGCCAGGCAACTGATTCCCAAGTGCTCTGTGGAGACTATCGCCATGAGGATCTGGTGTGCTTGACAGCCCGCTCTGCTTTGGCTTTCTCTCTGTACTCTGTATCTTGCTTCTGGTTGTATTTCTGGTACCTGTAGGCTCTCTGCCAAGTACATGATCCTGCATGGCCATGTTCCAAAAGGGCGAGCCCCACCCTGGCAGCCACTCTGTCCAGTGCTTGACAGGAAGTTCATGGTACTGTAGCTGCTTGCTTCTTAAGAAAATAGTCCCACCACCACTGCCTTCCCCACACCTCCTAGCTCTGTGTCTCGTAGCAGATGGGTCTCTTATTTATCTTCCTACTCCAGTGCTTCACTGGTCACACGGATGACCAGTTAATCCGCCATCTTACAGGCAAGCCCGCTCTTCACATCCTAAAAAAATATGTAGCCTTGAGGGGTGGAGAACTGGGGGTAGCCACTAGAAAGTCCCAGACTCCAGAGAAGTGGGACTCCCGTGACCCAATTGGGATGGCATTAGCCGAAATACCCAACAAAGGGGATTGAGAACCTGTAGAGACCAACTCCATTATATAGACACAGACCCCAGCTGATGGTGGAGCTGTCCACCCATCTCAAAATTTTAAATCCCAAATTGTTCCTGTCTAAAGGAAACATGGGGACAAAAAATGGGACAGAGACTGCAGGAAAGGCCATACATTGACCACTCCACCTAGGGATCCAAACCATCTGTAAATACCACCCCCCCACACACACACTATTGCTGATGCCAAGAATTGCTTGCTGACAGGAAGCTAGTCCCCTGACAGGATCTGCCAACACTTGACTAACACAGATGCAGATACTCACAGCCAATCACCAGACTGAGCCTGACGACCCCAATGGAGTTAGTTTAAGGACTGAAGGAACTGAAGGGGATTGCAACCCCATACAAAGAACAACAGTATCAACTAGCTGGATTCCCTAGCTCTCTTCCAGGGACTAAACCACCAACCAAAGAGTATACATGGATGGCTAGTGGAGAATGGTCTTATCTGGCATCAATGGGAGGGGAGGCCTTGGTCCTGTGGAGCCTTGATGCCCCAGGATAGTAGATGCTAGAGCAGTGAGGCAGGATTGGGTGCATGTGTTGTTGAACACCTTCTTAGAGGCAAAGAAGAATGGGTATATGATAGAGGGGTTATGAAGGAGAGACTGGGAAGGGGAACAACATTTGAAATGTGAACAAAATAAAGTAACCAATAAAACAGACACCTTTCAATGTAAGATTTTTATGCCTTAGTTATTTTAAAGATCAATCCTGGTTTAAAATAATAGCAAGGTGAAGCTTATCAATCACCAATGTTACTTAGTAAGAGGAATTGTGTCATATGACAATTTTCAACCACCAAATCCATTGTATTTCATTTTTTCCCCTAGTAATGTAAATTCTTATATTTTGGTGATGTTAAACCACTAAAGGTTTACCTAAAAAAGCAGCCTGAACACAATCGCAAATTTAGCCAAAGCATGCCCATTTTTATTTCAGTAATGCCCTAGACCCTTTCATTAGTAGTAAAATCCACATAGGATTTTGGCTCAAAGTGGGGATAAGGTTTCCTAGCAGAATTACTTTAGGAATGAATTTTATGGGCGCTTCAAACCTGGCTAGAATCCACCATTCCTTGTAACACAAAAACTTCCTCTATGACAAGGGAACGTAATTAATGTGGAAACAGAAAAAGGAAAGAGAATGGATTCACATTCTCCACAGGTGCATATACCCAAATGTGACAATCTCAGTCATTTTTAGAGCAAGGTGAAGAAACCAGTCCTTGCCTTTCACACTTCTCCACAATGCCCTGAGATAGTGGTCTGAAACACACCCCTACATCCCATGCAAGAGCTAGCAAAAGGTTCTCCCCACAAAATGTGTTATCAAAACTGAGTTAAGTATTTAGGAGAGAGAATTATCCTGAGTGTAGCTACTGTATCAGCTTCTAGAAGTTTGTCTATAAAAATGGTGAGACCTTCTTCTACCACATTCAAGAAAGAGTTCCACCCGCCTCTGACTCTTGAAGACCACTATTTTGGGAAACTCCTCCAAGCAGCTTCCAGTGGTCTGGAATGGGTGCTGATCTCAGTCTATTCTGCTGCAATTTTCTTTTCTCTTTGTCTCCCCCAACGCTCTCTGCAGAAGGAAGCTGGAGGAATATTGAAGCTTGAAGTTAGTCGATGAGATTTCATACTGAAGGGCTATGCTGAATATCCTAGAAAATGGATCATTTACACATTACAAGTACATTTACAAAGTATACCAACCAGGATTGGTTGTGAGGGAAAAACATAGATGAAGGTATAGATATTTTGTATCGACAGCCAATGACTTGAACCAGTAATTCATAGCTCACATGCGCAGCCATGTGATTATGTGTAGTTCTCTGCCATGGCAGATATCTATCCTAGATATCTATCTAGGACAGAACCTTCTGTCCTTTGTAGTTATTAGATAGTTGCTGTTTTTCATATGTCTCCCTGCCATGAATGCAACCTCCCAGCTAAATGCAAACACAACCTCTTTAAAATTGTTAAGCATCCTTGAACTTATCCCAACAGGAAAATTCTATTCATGGTCTATCTCCCACAGGACCTATGTCTATTTGACTACCAACAAAAAGTATTCTTATGCAATACGAATATACTTTGAATTGTCTAGGGATGTGACTATAATGGTATTTAAAAGAAAAAATATTTGTTTTATTTTCGCACTCTCAACAATTTATCCTATTCTTAGCAATGCTGAACTTTAGGAGGTAATTTTCTTAGATGATATCTATACAACTTGTGATGTTTAAAGTCTTGCTACAGTGTGCTTTTCTTACTCTGTACTTACAGCTATACTTTTTCTTTATTGTGGTGACTTTACATTAGAATTAACATCTAACTTCTCTTTCCTTCACCTTGCTGTTACTCATGGTACAGATATCTATTTATTAATGGGGTTATTATTTCAATGGCATACTTAGACATTTTGACACTTAAAAGGCCATTGTGGCATTAAATCCATTTAATAATTATGTGTATGCGAAGTAGCATTAGCAATGGGTATTTTATAAAAGATGTGAATGGGGAGCTCAAATATATTTTTCATAAAAGGAAGTTTGAGTGGCAGCAGGTTTAAAAATCACCATACAGTGAGTGTGTAAAACAGAATGCCTGGAGTCCACATTAGCTTTGCTCCATTCCCCTGACTCAGCCATGATTTAACAGTGGCATTTTCAACTGTTTCAAAGTGAACCTAATATTTTCATTGGATTTACATAATATAGTCCATTACTTACATTATTGTATTGATTTATTGTACTTCTTTTATTTGTTGACCCAAAATATATAAAAAGTCACTGTAGTCTGGGGACTGAGCTAGGTATGAGGAACATAGCTGAGGAACAGAATAGAGAATCAGGTGTCCAGGAGGTTCTGCTTCTTCTAGAAGCATAGATGATAATGTGCATCCATGTGCATCAAGGACCATGTGCAGTTTTTGTGTGTGTGTGTGTGTGTGTGAGACAGGGTTTCTCTGTATAGCCCTGGCTGTCCTGGAGCTCACTTTATAGACCAGGCTGGCCTCGAACTCAGAAATCCGCCTGCCTCTGCCTCCCAAATGCTGGGATTAAATGCATGCGCCGCCATGTGCAGTTATTATTGGCCAGTAGCATTGGGATCCAGCAGAAGATCCTGGAAGATGTTTAAGTGAAAATTAAAGAAATTAGAAAGGAGAAGATACTGAAGGGAGGGAGACTTTCTTACCAGGTAGAATATTATTTCTCACTAAGGACTAAGATATGTCTGAACATAACATTCTTGTGCTGTTGGTGTTCTGTCTGACAGAAAACTGATAAGGACAAAGATAAGAGATGATCGGAAACAGAGGTGTTTCCACAGGTGACTTCGAATGATAGTGCATTAAAGTGAAGAGTATAGTAAATTTACAGACTGATGGATTTAGATATGTTGTGAATGTGTACGTGTATATTATACTAAATATACAGACAGATTTGGATATGTTGTTTATGTGTATAGTATACTAAATATACAGACAGATTTGGATATGTTTTGAAGATTTACATGTATAGTATACTAAATTTACAAACTGACAGATGTGGATATGTTGTGGACATATCTTGATCTTCACAGAAGCAATTAATGTGAGTTTTCACTTTATTTGGTTATTTTTTGAAAACAGTTATTTAAACTTGGAGGATGTCTCATGGAATTAGGGTAAAATTGGTAAATACCCGGGAAAACATACAGGAAGCGTGGGGATGTAAATTCAGGCAACCAGATCCTAGAAGTTCTACAAGGAATTTAACTTGAATTTAATTGTTTCATTAAATGATTCTTTGCATGTGGCTTGCCTTACTGTATTTTCATATGTTTTATCTTCTTTTGTGTTAGAATTATGATATAGGAATTTTAACCATAGATAGTAAACCTTGCCAGGACCAAGAAAAATGGGTTGACCTTGAGTGCCTAAAGTTAACTTTTCTGAAACAGTATTTTCCAAAAAATATATAGTGTCATTGCACTTTATCAGTAACATTAAAACGAGGCCATGGCCCACGACCTTTGCAGTAACGTCTCACTGTGAAGGAGTCAATCTGACAAATTAAAACTTCCTGTAATATAAATCATATTTACACATTCAGCCTCTTTGGGTTTAAAGGGTGGGTCCCTGGAGGGCTGCATGTAGTTTTCAGCAGTGTTATAGAATCAATATAGCTGTCAAGTCTCCCTTCTTCAGGGGCCATGAAAAAACAACAAACAAACAAACAAACAACCCCAGAGATCAACAAAAACTACTCAAAGAAAAATAATCAGAAGATGAAATAAAAGCTAAGAGTTTGTCTCCCATGTAGTTCTATTAAGATTATTTGAGATTTTTTAACATTCCTATTGATATTTATACCCTTTCTTTTATTAAGTTCTCTCGCGGAGACAGTCATTTCCCTTCAACTCTGTGGGATGCGTGCACTAGTTTCAAGAGGGTGGTTGTCTTGTCTTTCCCGAGTGTCTTTATTCTTCTGTGTTTAAAACATTATGGCCAAGGTTTAATCACACAAATATTTTAATGACAATGCTTGGCTCTAATGCTGCCTCTTGACTGAGGACATTTTAAAACCCCTGGTTAAAAACGATGCATGAATTTATTACAGCATTTGAAGCGGTGCCATTTTAAAGATCAAGGTCTCCATACACAAGTTTCAGAACGCCACCTCTTGCCCTTTATTAATCGCAAAAGAAATGCCTCGGGATGAGGGCTGTCTGCTTTATGGAGGTCCCCCATCAGTCATCTCTGAAATAGAGACTGATGCTATTTACCTGTGGGCATCTATCTTCAATGAATAGTGGGAATTAAGGCAATTATTATAAATTAATGACTCTATGAGTTGTAAAAGGTTGGATATTATGGAGTTTCATTGTCATAGAGGTGGACAATTAGTGAAATATAAACTTGTGGACTGCACTATAGATCTCGTGGCATTTCCAGCCACTCTGCCTTTTATTGCTTCTCTCTGTATGATACCATCAGTGGAGCAGTCATGGTTTTACAGATGCCCACTGAAACTGCAGTATTTTATAGAGGAGGGAATAATTCTTCATAGAAGCTTACATGCAGTTCAGTTTGATTAGGTTCTTAATCACTCTCACCTAGACTTGGCCCCTGTACTGAATCAGTCTGTGAACTAGTTTACGGCTATTGAGCTTTGAACAGTAAATCCTAAATTTTCAAGTGAGCTGTCATATAATTTAGTAGGAATGCTGATCTGCTGCTATCAAGGTCAAAAACAAGCACTTTGTAAATTGGTTTATTGTCTATCACTATGGGATAACCCAATTCAATTGTAGAAATCGCTAACTTTGAGTAAGCAAAGAGGAGAGTCGGATTACAACAGCAATAAATTTGAAATTGATCATCACCTGTGGGTGAATTTGTAGGAGGCAGTTGGTTTGATGGATGCAATATGGGTCATAGAAAGCAAAAGAAATAAGTCAGCATGTTGGTCAGTGGAGCTGCAGAAGGCTATGGGAGCTGGAGAGTTATAGTTCATCTGTGTTTGGCAAGCAGGTTTGGAGAAGCTTAAATAGACCTTGCCAGGTTGGTTCATAAAGGTGGAACCTAGGAAAAGGGTCAAATTCAGAGAAGATACTATTCATGAAATAAGATGAGCAACATCTCTGAACATTGGAATATAAAGATTTGGGAAGTCCCTAAGGGGTAAGGGTCCCAGTTATCTGAGGGAATCTGACATTTACTAATGAATGTTTGGAGTTAGTAACTCCCCGCTAGACCACTGAGAGTATTCATTTTGAAATACATGTGAAAAAAGTAACATGTATTAAATATTTTTGGGAATCAATGAAATGTCTTAGTGCATATATATATATATATATATATATATATATATATATATATATTCTAATATTGATGATGTAGGCATAGATGGAGTCTATTAAACCCATCTGAACAAGCACTGGCAATTGATGGCTCGTGAGCAACATTCAGGGTGCTCTCTCCTCTCTTCCCTTTTTGTCTCTGTCTGCATATAACCTCCACCTTTAAAATGAAACTTTCAGATATTTTACCCCAAATTACCATAAGAAATATATTGTATAATGCAACCGAATGCATACATAATGTAATGGGGCTGCAGCAAAGGGTTCCAGGAAACATGCTTATTTAAATGATGAGCTCTGGAATGTTCTTGGATTTTTGTTTGTTTGTTTGTTTGTTTTTGTTTTGTTTTGTTTTGTTTTTTAAGCTTGATGGCTGTTGGCTTCCTGCTAAAATATCTCACTCCCTGCCTTTTAAGAGACATTAGCAAGGGGAAATAGGACAGGTGCAACTTCCTACTTCAAATGTAGCTTAGGCTATGGGGTTACTCCTTAACTAGAAGTCAAGTAAGAAAAAAATATCATCATGCAGATCATGTAATCTTTATTCTTTTAAGTGCATCAAAGTCTGAGAGATGGATGAGTGTCCAGATATGTGCTCTCATATAACTTGTATTTATGCTACAGGAAGACAGAAATCATGGGTGTGGTTGTATGCATTATATTGGAATACTTACGGATAAGATCTCTTTCTATCTCTTAGTGTTAAACATAATAATTATCAGCTCACTCATGCATTGTATGACATGTGACAAACGAGTGAATGGAATGAAAACCACATGCACTCTAATAAGTATTTTGTTGTTTCATTGGGTTTGAGGTTTTGTCATTGGGCAGTGCAGATTAGACCTAGGCTTCCTGCATGCTGGCTAAGCACTCTGCAACTACGCTACATGCCCAGCTTATTCTTCCTATGTAGATTCTGACAAAATCTATCCAAAGCAGAGATTGATAGCAACGAATAAGAGGGTATGATAGCAGTGAGGAGAAACAGCTGTCTCTGGAATAATACATTTAAGGTTGTATTTCTCCTTTCATATCAAGAAAAGTTTTACAACTATACTTTCTGTCCTGAAACACCAGCATTCCAGAAATCGGTTCTATCACCATGGATCCTCTTGCACAGCAATTAATGTTCTGCTCTGACTCATAATGTTATCATAGTACAGGGAGCCGAGGTTCCCATTGTCTGCCATTCTGAAAGCACTTATACAAGTCCACCCTCTTCTGTCCAGAACAATTTTACTATGCTCTGACAGTTGACAGTGGTGATGAGCCAATTTTCCCTTGGTCCAAATGGGCATTTCAGCCATATGTCTTTTGGTGGATCGCAAACTGCGGATTCTTGTAGTCTAAAGGCTTCCCTATTGGACTCCGGGATTAACAGGGAGACAGATCCAAGCAGCCAGCCACCAATTTTATCTCCATTTGTTGCTCTGCTGGTAATAGCACAGACAGCCTTTTAAGAAGCAGTGCTCGTGGTATAGGTTATGTGGAGAACCTGTCACTAAGCACAGGGATTGCTAAAGCTCCATAAGGGAAGCAGAGTCAGGATAATGGGAGCTTGCATACTGGCCTATGCTGCAACGCTACGTAATGAGAACAGCCAGTCTGTACCACAGAGTGAAACCCGCTTCAAAATTTCAAAACAAACATAACACTTACCAAATCACAACAAAAATGACTGTATGGTATGCACTTACAGTTATGTAAATTGCATTGAAACAGAAGTAAGGCAACACAAACTCATTTCCTTCCTGCCTGTTCCACTGCCAGTCACACTCCCCAGCCTGCTGGATCCAAGTGAGAGTGTGTTCTATAATGGCTGCTACTGAACATCCCTCCCAAGTTGACATCTGGGAACAGCCTTTTGGCTGCTAGAAATCTGCCACATTGGAAATATTTATACTATGGGAATTTGTGTAATTTCAAGTTACACTGGAATATATCTTGCTTTTAAATCAAACCCAACACAATAAAATTCTGTGGAGCTAATGGGTAATATTTGATAACACAATACTGACTTTCAGTCCTTCAGAGACCCTGCTTGATGGACACTGAAAGAACAAAATGACTTCCGTGTTCCTAGGCTGTGGGTTAAATTTGAATGATTCTAGGCAGTTGGAGTGAGCACCACTGGAGAAACTGAAAGACAGTGTGTATGATGCTGAGATTCCTAATGCTCTTAGTTAGAGAATCCTCTTTGTATGCATGAAAGCACTTCACATATGTAAACACATATGCATACACTTCCATTGGGGGGGGGGGACTTTGAGGGGTTGTACTGTGTGAAATATGACCCAAGTTGACAAGTTCACAATCTGTAGGACAGCATCATGAAGAGTATAAGGCAAGAGCTCAGGCTGAAATTTGGAGGGATTTTTTTTTTTTTTATTACACCTCAGTTCTCAGGATTGGTTAAGACTCTTACATTATGAATCATGATATTCTTCTTAAAACCAGCTGTTTAAAGATGTTAATTGCATCCTCAAATGCCTTTATGTCACCCTCTAGCTCCTCACTTGTATTCCCAAGTGCTACAGCCCAGAACAGAGACATAACTCTTCCAGTATCTCAATAATCTGTCCATTCCCTCCTAAGTCCGAGAAACATGAAACATTTCATTTATCTTCTGGTCCAAATACAGTGTGAACACTTCAGTGAGCATGGAGGCCAGAAAAATCACAGTACATTGTGAAGTATTTTTATTTAATCATTCCTTGTCACTAGTTAGCAGTAAAACACGTGAACACAGAAGCTTCAGAGCCTAGAATGAAGCTGGACGCTTCCGTGCTCATTCCTGATTCATTCTGATTTCCTCTCGCTATTCCTGAACTAAATTGTGAGGGACACACTGGTGTGTGAGGATGTAAAGCTGTTGAAAGGATCTAACTGATCTGAATCAGAAAATACAATCTGCCTCCAACAAGTACTAGTTTGCTCTTTCCTACAGATGTCATATCCCCTTGTAAATTTAAATAGTCATTGCACTATTGGGGCTTTCCTACTCTGTTCCTGTAGCCTTGCTATAGGTTAATGTCCAGCTCTTGAGACTGCTACAAGGGTGACAGGGAATGGGGAGGCTGCATCGAACAGCAATTTTAGTAGCAATGTAAAAATTCCATAGAGCCTGCATAAGATGTCATAGCAGGAAGGATGTCTGCCCTCTGTCCTGCTGACTCTAATTACTGCTCATTCCATATGTTTTTTTCTTGTCCACTCTGAGCAGAATTTCTTCTTTTGTCATTGTTGGCCTGATACCCTAAGAGTCCAATACAGGAAAATCATCACATGAAGGAGACAATAGGTGTATACCAATTTTTCTGTATCATCCAGGGCAGTATGTTGGAAATTCTCCCTGTGCAATTCGGGATTCAAATTAAACAACTAACTTTTGATTCCATTTTAAGAAGGGTATTTTTTGTAAAATCACTCCAGGTATGTTAACTCCAAAGCAAACTTTCTCCTATATGAGAAACTGTAGGTAAGACTTAACCTTGTCTAGAATATCTTGCATCCATTCATCTTTTTCCTTCGATGATGACAGAGTCTGAACAGGGCCAAATCCAAAGTAAATACTACCCTTCTTTCAGACCTCACTTGAAGGTTTAGGAATCATAGCATTTTGTAACATCTCACCATCTTTAAATAACTTATCTTCTCATCCCTTGCCTGCCACCTGGAAAGAACCTGGATAGCAATCTTTCTCAGGGTTCTCAATGTCTGCGAAATCTGAAAATGTGGTGGCCTGGAGCCTGAGACATCAGTCTTTCCTGGCATATCACTTCTGTTGCTTGTTAGGGATTCCCACTCTGAGGTCC
>LR750319.1:320329-366716 GCA_902729485.2 Mus minutoides | reverse complement strand
TATATATATATATATATATATATATATATATATATATATATGTATATGTATATATATATAATTACCTTAGTGTATGCAATCATACACACCCTAGTCTACATCATAATCTTGGGAACTGAGAATAAACATAAGTATAAATTAAGATAATGAAAACATACTTAAATGATGAATATGTTTCATTATAGTTTAACTTTCTATTAAGGGGCTAATGATTGTCCAAATCTTCTTTGAAACCTCTGAACAGACACCACTTGGGTGTTAGATGAAACTCCTGAGTTTTATATGCTATGCTCTGCACTGAGGAAAGTGTCTCAAAAGTCTATATGAGTCATGGTCAATATATATGTGGAGTGTGTGAATGTGCTAAAAGTCTCAGAAGTGTACCAGGGAAGGCAAGTAAAATTAAGGGCTTAGAGGTGAATGTATGTGCAGTTATGGGGAAAGAGCACATATTGAATAAGTAGGTAGTACTTGGGCTGGTGAGTGTTTAATGAAAGATGTACATTTCTCTGTTTCACATGTGTGTGTAAAATATATGTATATACATACATATGGTAAATTATATAGCATATAAATATAAAATAGAAGAAGAAATTGCATTATTCAGCCTTGAGTGCTGAAAAGTCCTGATATCTTCAGTTGACAGGCTAAAGAATCAATGAAGTTAATGTTGTAGATTTAGTATTAGAAGCAGTAGTCTGGAGGTACCAGAACTAATATCTCAGTTCAATTGCAAAGCATGTTTGTTTTATTTAGACCTCAAATGATTGGATGCACCAACACATAAGAAGGAGAGTGACCTGCTTCACTCATTCTGTATAGTTAGCCAAGAAAATCCTCATAGACATGCCCTGAACAATGTTTGCTCAAACATCTGGGCATTTCTGGTCTTGTAAAATTCAGCCAACAATGCTGGTTCTCTACAGTAGGAACATCATTATAGAACCCTATTAATGGGTCAGAGACTCTCCCAGAGACCGTAAGCACATAAGACTGATAAAATGTTGTAGATTAATGTTGCGAAAGTCTTCAAACATCTCTAGTCTCAACCGACTTCTATCTGTGAGGTAATCAAGAGCTGCCCAAGACTAAGGAAGCATAGAGTCATCTCAGAGCTCAGAGCCTTGTTGCATTTACCTTTGGGGGGGGGGAGAACTGTTAGGGATTTTGTTATCAAAATGGACCATATGGGCAAAGCATTCTGGGTCTTTCAGACTTTTCTGGGGTGTATGTTGTGAATACTCATGTCAAATTTAGTTGACAAACCATTTTTTGACAGAAAGAGAGAGGGGGGGAAGAAAGAAGGAAGAAAGAAAGAAAGAAAGAAAGAAAGAAAGAAAGAAAGAAAGAAAGAAAGAAAGAAAGAAAGAAAGAAAGAAAGAGAGAGAGAAAAGAAAGAGAGAGAGAAAAGAAAAGAAAAGAAAGAAGAAAATCCTACTTCCTCACAGACAAACTGAGGCTTACTTGCCATAAGTGAGTAAGTGCAGCTGGAGCTTCATTTGTCATCCTACTTTCTTTCCAATGAATGTAATTTCCACAGTGTATATTTGCTAACTCAGCCATGTATAGGATAAATAAATAGAAAGCCTGATAGTTGACCATTTGGGGATGCCACAGTGGGGCACTTTCTATGACTGAATAGAAGATTACTAATTCTATCCTTCTTGCTCCCTTGGTTTTGTATGTACATATCGTGAGCATGCATATTTATATATGTTTGTGTGTAGGTATGTGTCTAGGGTTGCAAGTGCACATGGGTATGCATGTATGTGGAAATTAAGGTTGCTATCCAGTGTCTTTTTCAATCATTCTTCACCACATATATTAAGGCAGTCAATTGAATGAAGACATTTCCAGTTGGCTTGCTAGCCTTCCATCTTGCTACAGATTAGAATCCTTGCTTCCACGCATCCTAAACTGAGATTAATGGGAAGATGCCATGCCTACCTTGCTTTTACTCTGAGCTGTTTGTCCCACCTGGGGTCCTCGTGATTACATAGCAGAGCGTTACCTGCTGCACCATATCCTTATCCCTAAGCTCTTTTTCAGACATAGAAAAGGCAGAATGTCATTCATTATGTAAGCATAGCAGAGCACACAGAAGTAGATAGCTGTCTTATGAATACAGATTCCATGATTCTCTCACCACAGGTCACCATCCACTGACAACCACAAAGTTTTTTATGTTCTAACATGAATAGTACTTTATATAAGATAGACATACTGTGGAATTTCCATGAGTGAAAATTATAAGTATCTTCTTTGAAATGACCATATAATTATAGATTTAAATAATGTAACTATTTGGGCCTGGAGAGACATCCCAGCAGTTCAGTGTACTGACTGCTCTTCCAGACTTCCTGAGTTCAATTCCCAACAACCACATGAAGACTTACAACCATCTGTAATGGGATCTGATGCTCTCTTTTACTGTATCCGAAGACAGCAACAGTGTGTTCAAATACATAAAATAAATAATTCTTTAAAAAAAACAAATTTTGAAAAATAATGTAACTGTGAGTGGTTATCTGTTATTTTGCTCTGGCATAATTTTTAATTCTTTTGCCTGACAAATGCTGAAAATAACCTAATTTATAATCACCTATATGACAGCGATATTTGAATTAAAATGATGCTACATTTGATACTGTTGTATATCAAATTTAAACAAAAACTTGTTTGTTTTTGTTTAAAAATCTTTTAGCACA
The DNA here is from genome assembly GCA_902729485.2 of Mus minutoides. Classification (NCBI taxonomy): domain Eukaryota; kingdom Metazoa; phylum Chordata; class Mammalia; order Rodentia; family Muridae; genus Mus; species Mus minutoides. The sequence goes on along the minus strand of LR750319.1, from coordinate 364,008 downwards.
AGGAATTACCATAAGGATAAAGAAGGTAGTGATTTGTTTCTGTGCATTAAATTTGCAATTGTTAATTTCAAATTACATTAGAACTTCTGTTCTAGCTTTGAGCAATCTTTGTTATTTAGATGTACATGTTAGAAAAATGAGCCCCTATATTACTTACAGAAATGCATATTTTATTGATTGTTCATTTTGAGATAGTACCTAGATTTCTTTCAAATACCACTAAATATAGAGCCATCACAACTCTTGCAAAAAGCTCAAAAATAATATTGCACGGTGTGTTCATATATATATTTGACTGATCAAATCCAAGTGTTTGTTCATAGAGATCTATTTTCCTATAAATAAAGCAGGTCAGAGAAGCATGAAATTGAGAACATTTGGATGGCCTGTAGGAATTGAAGTCACTACACTCTGCTCTCTCCTGATGATCCTGGGTGTGGGATTAATCTGGAAAAGCAGGCCAAAGAGCGAGTTACAGAAGCTCCAGCTGCAGTTGGCCCTGCCTGAATTCTCTGAAGGTTACCACAGCAGTTTGTAGGGTCAGTGATGGCTGAGGGGAGGGGGGAATAAAGCGCCGAGCCTCAGGCACCAAGATGCAGGATGACCACGTCACATATGTCTTACTGTCAATAGCTTAAACATGGCAAAGATCACAGTGAAAATAACTTTACAACTAGCATCTTTACCACCACTCCCTTTTAAAAATAACTTGTCTATTTTAATGATAATTATCATATAATATGACGTATAGAGACGAAATGCATGGTGAGAGTAAAAGGATTATTTCAAAACTCCTAGCAGAACATGTTTAGTACATCTTTCCTCCTGCTTGAAATGTGTCACTCACACACGCACACATGCACGCGCGCGCACACACACACACACACACACACACACACACACAAGGATATTTCATGAAGAAACTATTAATATGAACTCCTAAGTTCAAGTCCTCATGAGCCTCCTTCTTCCTAATTACTTCCTTTCTTTCTTCTCTCTCTCTTTTCCCCTCCCTCCCTCCTTCACTCTTCCTTCCTTCCTTCTTTCCTTCCCTCCCTCCCTCCCTCTCTTTCTTTCTTTTCTTTCTTTCTTCCTTTCTTCCTTTCGTTCTTTCGTTCTTTCTCTCCTTGGCTTAGTTTTTCGAGACAGGGTTTGTTTTTTTGTTTTGTTTTTTTATTAATCCTGGGTTGTTCTGGAACTCACTCTATAGACCTGACTGGTCTTGAACTTACAAAGTTTCACCTTCCACCGCCTCCTGAATTCTGGGAGTTACTCTGTACCTCTGTATTACTGTCAAAAGAGGGGAACAACCAACTTCGGATATATATATGTTGAATTGAATGAATATGTTTATCTTGCCTGTTAGAAGAAGGAGAAATAAAATCCAGTTAGAAACAGAATAATCATTGAAGCTTCTGGCTCCTTCCAGCAGTGAAACTTTACAAGACGCTGTGCAATTAATGCTAAGAGGCATGTTGCTAATGTAATTACAGTTGAGGTTTCAGAGAAAAGTAAATTCGCCACAGGTCAAAGCATTTGGAGACGTGTTTGTGGAGAGAGCGGGGGATTGTCTTGGCTGTATGTTGACTTACATTCTGTGAAACTGCACAGTCATGCCTTCGCACAGGACTCTATGCTGAACAGTGTAGGGAGGTTGCTAGTCTATTTTTAAAACCCCAGAAAGAAGTCACATGGGTTTAACACAGCCTCAGCCTGGAAAGAAAGGTCTGTGAATTAGTAACAAATGTTACTAGGCACATTTATTCAACTCTACTTTTTAAAATTTATTCTCCATTAAAACATATTTTGCATCCCCATGTCTGAGAACACACAGAAGCATAGGATGACCCCCATAGAATCTTCACTGAGTGGCAAGCCTGGCAAAAGCAGAGCTTTCGTGTGAGTGTGTATGAGGTGCTCATGCAGGCAGCTTTTATGCTTGGGTTTAGAGGAACACTGACCTACCAGGATATACAGTGTTGTCTGCAGACCTTATAACAGGACTCACTGCCCAATCCCATCTCTTCTTGGTCCATTAAACATCTGTAAAATATTAGATAAAATAATCTTATGTTTTCATTAACTGGCCAAAACCAATATTATGGTTCTTGTTTGAATAGGGTTAGAGATCCATTTATTTTTTTATCTGTCTTTCAGTGTGCATCAATACAGCTGGGTGCCCAAACATAGGGATAATTTGGTAAAGCAATTGCTAAATGGTGTAGATACCTATGCATGTGCATGCATGCATTCGTGAGGGCATGTACATGTGTTCACACACATGTGTGAGTGCACACAAAGAGAGAGAGAGAGAGAGAGAGAGAGAGAGAGAGAGAGAGAGAGAGAGAATGTGCATTCCTTCATATGTGAGACAAGGTATTAAAAATGTGGGTATTGTTAAAGTCACTGATGAGGAGTGAGTTTTGGCAGTTAGATGCAGATTTCAAGCCAGCAGATTTCAAGCCAGCTGTGGTGTCACACGTCTTTAATCCCAGCGCTCTGGAGGCAGAGGCAGGTGGATTCTGGGTTTGAGGCCAGCCTGGTCTACAAAGTGAGTTCCAGAACAGCCAGGGCTATACAGAGAAACCCTGTCTCGAAACCCCGCCCCCCCCCAAAAGAGTCTATATGCAGATTTCAGCTATGTGTCATTTCCTTGGTTCCTGTACTGCCTAAAATCCTATTTGCCTAATACATACTTGGAAGTATCACTCATGAAACGACTTTGGTCTTTATTTGAATCTTGAGTTATAAGGTTTGGAGTATTAACAATCACTCTGTGATTCCCACATACTGGACAATCTGGAAAGTAAAATGCATGCTCGTTTTGTTTTTTTTCTAACATGTAATTGGAAAGGATGAAGTGCATTATCAGCTCTGGCTTGTCCATTGGAATCAATTCCTATCGTAATTACACTTCCAGTATATTTGAGAAGGATAAAATATTTTAATGACTTTGAACTCTAAGGCAAAAGTAGATTTTCATTTCGAAAAAATCTCCACAATGGCTCTGGAGAATAGTTTTATATTTTTCTCAACCAATACATTATTTGTGATAAACATTGAGAAAACATATTGTTTTGTGAGATGACTTTCCAAACTTTCTGCAGCTATTAAAAGGAGAATGTCTGAAGCACAATGGATTCTCCTTCACTGCAGTCTGGAACAGGGAGAACAGGCATGATCCTTGAGTGTGAAATGGCCCCAGGAAAGTCCAGTTCCTGGAAGTGCTATTATTTTCCAGAATATTCTTCTACAGTTACTTTCTGAGGCGCTATATAAAGAAAATTGGAAAACATGAATGATCTATATCAATAATCCTGAGTGTGGTCACTGGTTTGGTGGATAAAGTACTTGCTGTTCTTTTGTATCCTAGAACCCAGGTGGAGGCCAGGTTGCCATGGAAGCATGCTTCTAATCTAGTACTGCCTGTAAACTTAGCTCACAGGAGGTAGTGATAAGCCACTCTGGGAGCAAGAAGGCGAGCTGGGCTAGCTGGAGCTGTGAGTGTCTAGTTAAGTGAGAGACTCTGCCTCAATCTACACAGTATAGAGACATCTCGTTTTGATATCAGGGCTCCATATGCACTTGTGCATATGCATGCCACACAAATATCAAGCAATGCACATGTATACATAATCCTGTGGGGATATGAGATGTTATGAAGCATGATACATCAGCCTTTTAAAAATATATACTTATTCTATATAAATTAACTATGTGAGATATCAAATATAGACAGATCCAAATACAGGTGTTATTTTTAACAACTATTTAAATATTGACTAAAAAGGAAGACAAAAGAGTAGTTGTAAACATATGCTAGGAGGCTTCAAGGGTGTAAGAAAACCTGCACTGTCAATTTCTAGAAGATTGTCCCTGAATTTGATAAATAACAATAATGAACTCACTATGGGCCTGTAGCTCTCTGTTGACATTTCTTCCCACTGATGTCATTCTAGCCTTGGTCGATTATTTCTCACAAACAAATTATGTCACTGCTACCAATTTTCATCAGCATGCTTGTGCATGCTTGCGTATATGTTAGTATTTCCATGACTTTCCTTTTAGTATTTGGTGTTTATTATGTGCCAGTCAGTGTTCTCAGTACAGCTCATAGAGTGGTGACTCGGGGAATCTTTCGGCTCTGCTAAGGGACTACAGAGACTTTATTATGTGCTAAGGTAATGAAGCATCAGGACGCTGAACTGACGGCGGCTCCTTTTTGCAGGGGCTGACTTCAGGATATGTTCAGTATGAGCAGATATTCATTTACTCAACATTCAACCCTTGAGCATCCCTGCTAAGCCTTGTGCTTTCTGAATACTGGAAATGTAATTAAATGAGCAAAACGGTCTTTACTAGTGGACACGGTGAGGTGGAAAAGTTGCAAATCTGCACATTTAATTTAAAGTTTCTGCTTCGGAGAATTTTCAGAGACATGTTCTTCTCTTCTGAAGATCATAATATTTGGAGGTTTGTCACCACTGTCAAAAGCAGATTCATCTTAATGTGTTTGTGTATTTCCATAGAGGCAAGGGATGGCACTCCCTGGGAGACAGTAGATACATGTATTTAGTAAATCAGTCAGTCAGTGAGCATGTGCATTTCAGGTGACCTGGCTTTAATGTTCTCAAGATTTCCATGGAGTTTATAGTATATATCAATTCTGGTTTCCTGAAACCAGACACAACCGGATATGAACACAGATGCTACAGTTCTAACGAGCTGAAGGAGATAATTAGTCAGTTACCTGGTAGGGATAAGATTAAAATTATTCTGTCAGACAGGCATAGTATCATGATTCCAATAATTCTAGACCGGACAGAAGAATCAGAAAGTTGAGACCAGTTTGGGTCCCACAGTGAGATTCTGTCATTTAATTAATTTTTCTTAATTTTAGAAACAAGGATGTTATTTTTAAGTGACTATATTTTAATTGTAGATAAACTGGAAAAAGTAGTTGAGTTTTATAAAGTCTTTGTCTATAGATTTGAATTTTAATAAATTCCTAGAATTTCTCAAGTCAATGTGGTTATAAAGCCATTACTCATAACCTTTGCCAAAAACGGAGAATAGGAGGAATGCCAAAGAAACATAGCAGCCTTTATATCTTAGTATATATTTCGTTGGTGAGGCATCCACTCTGAAAAGTGTAGACAGGCAACTTTAGTGCCAATCCCTTGCAAGAAACCCAAATGCATTATTTAAACCTTCCAAAGGAGAGGATATGAGTCACCAAGAATAAATCATAGCGTGCTGAGCTCACAGAAATTTGACAGACCTCAGGCTAATAGATCCAGGACTTCTACAAAATCTCCTAGAGACCATTTCCAAGGCACCTTTACAATACTCTTTTCAGACCCGGTTTAGAACTCTCACAAGTTACATATTCCATGTTCCCACATCTATCCCAGGTGAACACACATGCATGAGTCACTATGAGGTCCAACCTGCCTGCCCTGAGTTTAGAAAGCAAAGTACTGGTCCAATTCCAGGCCAGGGATGAAAACATGTTTTCACTAGCACCTTCAGAGAATCAGGCCTTGATGTCCTGGATAAAATTTCAGCATGTGTTATCTTCCAACTCATCTGGGTTAAAGCATAGCATCTAGAGGTAATGAAACAAAAAATATTGTTGGGCTTTTTCCTCAAGACTTCCAACAATATTTAACTTTTCCTATCTATAAACAAAATGACATATGAGGTTTAAGCAGAATATATGCGAGATGGAAGGAAAGAGTCAGAGAGATAAAGAGGCAGAGAGGGAGAGAAAGACAGAGACATAGAGAGAGACATAGAGACACACAGAAAGCAGCAGAGAGAGAAGTTAATACGGTACTTACACATATTATGTACACAATAAATAACAATGTGTTATTATTAACATTATGTTATAGGTGATTCCACTTTCTTTGTACTTTGAAGGGAAAGAATAATAAAATGGAATGTAAACTCTTAGTCTATGGACTCCTTCGGTCTCTTTTATTTTGGCATGTGAAGGATGTAGACTATTAGGAAGAGCTCTAAGCTGACTGAGAACAATAAGGCTCAGAGAGTATGACTTCCAGTGTATGGTCTGTCATGTGGAAGACTGAAGGAAGTAAATCCTTGACATTCGAGGTGTTACATCTGTGGGTGATAAACCTATGTTCAAGGCTGGCTGCACAGTCCCAGCTTTCTCTATGTAATTATCAGGTAGGCAAATTACAAATGGATTCCTGTTTGGACAAGGGCTTAAATGATTAGCCCACGTGTAGGCTAAACATAATGCAGTACAGAAAACAAGAATTTCAGTTAAACATAAAGCAAACGTTCATAAATTATCTGGGCTGTTGGTCCCTGAGTGTGGTATGCAATATGCTGCCTTGGGACATGGTATACAGTTACGATGGAAAACCCTCAGTCAGACACAGAGCAACATAGGGACATAGATTAGATATACTTCATCATGTTTATTATAGGTGCTACAATTTCTTATCTCTCTTTCTGGTCTGTTTGCTATGTTCCTATTTAAAAGAAAATTACCTTTGAACTTCCATCCGACTGAAGGCCAGTGTTAATCCTTTAAATTATCCATTTTGTATATCGATCAATGCCCAGCATGACCTGAAAATACTGGAAATATTTACAGCACTATGCAGTATTTATAATTTTCATATCTCTGAAATGTTAATAGAATTTTTTAAATGGGCAATTGAATATTTCTTTTTCATTTTCTAGCATTCCTGGGAAGCCGTGTTATGTTTATAGAACCTTGTCAGACCCCGTGAGCTAGAACTGCGATCAGACCCAAATTCCTAATTGAACCTGATCTTCCCTTTTATGAATATACACCGTCATCTCATTTTCACCAAGTTCAATTAGAATCCTCTCCTCTTTAAGGAACTCTGTTTCTTCTCCATGCTGATTTTTTCTTTTTAGTTTTCAAAGCACTTGTGTGGCAGGTGGAGCATTTATCTTGGCCTCACTCACAGCCCTGCATATTTTGATTGTCTGTGGTCTTGACTAATTCCACATACAAGGCCATTAGCTGAGAGTGCATTGCCAAGGTTTCTTTTATTATGATCATTGAAAAGTCTAGCATATTGCCTTAAAAGCACTAGGCCTTCAGGAGATTTTTTTTTTTTTTTTGAGAGGAAAGAATGCATCTTCTGAATCAATTTTTATGGAACATGTTCCCATTTTCTATTCAATGACTGATACAATGTTTCTAGTCAATGGCTGATAGACTTTTTCTTTTATATACCTTCCCCCCATATTTTCACATTGATCATGTTTTTTATTCTAAAGAAAGTTTCAAAGTAAATATCAGGTATTCACTACATAGTTCAAAGGAAAGGACTAATTAAACAAGTTAACTGGATTTATTGTTTTTCTTTCTTTTCTTTTTTTTATTTCTGTATTCAAAACTATGGTTGAATTTATTTTTAAACAGCACATTTGTTATGTTCCAGTTTTTTAAAGAGGGTTGCCAAAATTAGATTTACTTTCCACTTTTTATGCTATGTTGATTCAAAATATTTGGGCTGTACCCTGTAAAGTCCTTAAAAGCAGAATTTTGGGTAGTGCCCAGTCAGTAGTATACACCTACCCCAGTCAGCTAAAGTCCAAAACTGTTACTTTTCATGCAGTTAACACTAGAGAGGAAGACAGGCCCTAGTGTAGAGTCTTTTTGTTAAATGAGGAGGGCTTCATGTTCTGTAACTTCCATCCTTAAAGAAACAAAAGCAAGAAGGATCTTGGAGCCATTGAAGTTACTTCTGCAGAGCCCCAGATCTCTAAGATGTGTCACTTCTGCGTCAGCAGACGCGAACCTAGCCTTAACCCAGTGTGCACTACTCAAGACTCATAATGAGGGTGTACTGCAGCAGAATTGTTATTGTTTAGACCTTTACTATTTTCAGTCATCTGAAGCTATAGTCTGAGAGCAGGCATTTGGCTTAGCAGTAGTAGCTCCTTTGCAAGTACTGTGATGTGGATTCTTTCCCAACACCTAAAAACTATAAACCATGGATAAAGAAACAGAAATCACTCAACCTAGATTGATCCCTAGTTTCATCCTTTTAACCTTTCTTCCATCAAGTTACATCTCAGGTCTTTATCTCTTCTCCAGATTCAGTCTGACTTTACTTTTTGCTGACCCCACTTTCCCCTTTATTCTGGAACCCCTCTAACCTTGATTCCTATGGTGATTATCTAACTGTACTGCTTGCCAATAAGGTGGAAATCTACCCACCTGCCCTTGCTTTAGCTGATTTCCTCACTCTTCAGAAAGCCCTGATTGTGATGCTGATGTGTGTGAATCCTCCATCAGCTTCCTAGCCCTTCATGAATGACAGACTTCTCATGCTTCCACGTGACTGTCTTTGAGTCTTCTCACCTCACCATCTACTCCCCTCTTTCTGTCATCTTCCTGGCTTCAGCTGCCAGGAAATCTCACATTGTCTTTCCCCATCAGCTTTGTACCTAACACATAATTTCCACTAAGGATGTAACGAACAGAACCGCCCTTTAGGTCTGGTTTTGCTTCATTCTGATGTCACAATGGGCTCCACCAGTACCTGTGCTTAATTCATATCCTCTGCTTCCCTGAAACCTGTGTGCCCAGCTTCTTTCAAACCTATACAGTGACCACTGAGTGAAGAAAGGTGAGTGGAGAGAAGGATTTACATAGCGAGCGCTTTCTTCTTGAGCCTCCAGTTTCCTAAGATCAAATTATCTTGTCTTGGTTGATCTGTTCTAGTGTTTATTTTTATGTTTCTAATATATTTATTTGAAATATAGTTACATCACTTCTCTCTTGGTTTCCTCTTCCCCATCCCTACCATGTGCCTCCTTCCAAACCTTCCCATGCAACCCAATTCCACTCAATTTGGTGATCTCTTTATCATTATTATTATTATTATTATTACTATAAAATTTAGTCATTGAAAATCACTTCTTTTTATTTTGAAGTGATAGGTATTGAACCTAAGGCGTCAGGCATTCCAGGCAAGTGCTGGGTCCGTATACCATACACCATGCCTGACATTCTGATAGTGCCTTCTATTTTAAGTCTGTAGCAAGGGATGTAGTTATGACTGTGGTAGCTAGATGTTTTTCTCTGTGGAAGTTGAGTTAAATCTTGGTCCTTCATCTGCTACTTACATATCCTGTAATGAAGCAATTTCATGAGTTCACATCACATGCAAGTGAAAATTGAAACAAGTATATTTTCCTCAAATTCTCTATGATAAATCTATTTTCCATTGATAAGTTATAGATATATTTTATATTCAGACACATGGTCATAAACTATTAACATTCTAAGTAGAAAATGGAAAACTATTGATCACTAATGGTACTCCAGTTCTATCCATGTTCACCAAAGTGAAGACTTACAATTTGAGTATTTAAATAAAACTAACAGTTGAATCAATAGTGCAGATCTTCAGTGAAGCAGAGCAAGGTAACGCTTCTCTTTTGAATGTGGGTTACTGGGCTTTTTGTTATTTATCTCATTTAGTGGAAATTTGCAGGTATTAGATAGTATTACGTTTATGTTGGCTGTAAGCATAATAAAGAAATCACCCTACAATTTACATGGTGAACTTAAAAATAATAATAATAAAATAATTAAGCAAGGCTTAATTTCTGGCATGACTATTTAGATCTATGCTTTCTGGGGTCATGTAGTGCAAAATTAATTATTGATAAACCAGATCATTAATGAAATTAAATTTATACTTGTCATCTTTTAAGGTGACACGTAATTGCCAAAGTAACTGTAAACTCTGATCTCCAAACCAAAACATAAGAGGGCTGTGTGCACCCAGCTGTGCTGTGCTTGCCTGCAATGCACAAAAAGCCTGGATTTGATCTTTGCGCTGTAAAACAGTAATAATGATGTTGAATACTGAAAGTATTAAAACGGTCACAAAACTTCAAAGCTTCCTTGTACGGGTTCATGCAATAACTGACTTCGTTATTTTATAATCAACAGTGCCCTTTGTCTTTATTTCTAGAGTCTGTGATACTTTACTTCCAAAAAAACAATTAAGGATATTTTAAAACACAAAATGAATTGTGAAGTACGCTTTTCTTGCTCTTTTTAGGACTATATCGAAAACCATTCCCATGCTAAGACTCTGGCTCCCTTCTTTAAGTTAAAATAATAATAACATTTGACTAATAGCTAAATGTAATAGGACAGCTTTGTTTAGAAATCTGCTGTGCTGTGAACTTGCTTAAAGATGTGACTGAAAATGACAGGCAGGAAAGGCTGATTTATAATGGAAAATGTGTTCATTTTCTAGGACACCATTGGAAGATGGAGTATAACTTGCATTATTATTCCTCTTACATGCATAGAGAGACAGGCAATGTGCATAGGTGTGAGTGCATTCAAGTGAGTTGTAGTGAATTTACCTCCAGAACCTGGTTAGTGATGTAGGGTTCAATCGCGAGCATTGGACCCCAACAATTTGGGGTCTTGAATACAAGGTAGTAAGCAAAAACTGTTCCTCATAACTGGCTAGAGTTTGCTCCAAATGCCATTCCCTTCAAATGTCTGTCACTTCTGAGCTGTGAGGCTGGGGCTCTGTCCCCTTTAACTGTCCCTTGCATTTAGTACCTGTATGCTATCTGTATCTTCAAACAAACAACGACCAAAGATGCACAGTAGGCCTAAGTGTGTTCACGATTTAGCCTGACAGTCAGTTTCACTGTGGCTAAGCCTTCAGGATGTAAGGAAAGCTATCACTAACTAAGGATGGAATTAGAAAGCAGCAGGAATTCCCACATCTGCCGAGTTTGATTCTTAGGCTGTTCCTGATGTGGGATAAGTGATCACTCTGTGTTGTCAGTGTAAATGTGGGGAGGAATGTGCACAGGATATAAAAACAGCTTTAGAAAGTTAGAAAGATAGTCTTCAATCCTCTTCTACTGCGGGAACATTTCTTTTACAATTCTTTAGACTGGCTCTTTACCATCAGTCAGGTCTTCTTTCTCGGTGTTTATTTCTGGGATAGACTAGGAGACACACAAACGCACACAGAGTGAGAAGGTGTTTCTTTCCATTGATATCACTTTGTTTTTTCAAACGCTCAGAACATTCCCTAGAAAAGCCAATCTTTTGTTGACTGCTTGGTTTTGTCCTTACGATTCAATAAGATCATTGTATGAACTTGCTCCTTGTCTTCATCAGTCAGAGCTTGTGCTGACAGAATACTGCTTAGGGAGCGGTGTTACCAACAAGTACCTTTATGGCTCCATTCTCTGCCCTGGGCCTGGGTTTTCACAGCACTAGAACCCCCTTTGCAAAAGGCAGTCTCGCCTTAAATGTGAGCATTTCTTCTTTCTCTACAGTAGGATGCAGAAATAGTGGCGCTTTTCATTGTGGCCTATAAAATGTAGAAATTGCCTGAATTCTAGTCAATTTGGAACAATTGGCGGTCAATGGACTAGATCACCCATCCATCTGCTTTGACAGTTGTTGTGGCCTAAAACCCCAAACTACCATATATCTGTCAGTCTCCCTGTGCATTGATGTCCAAGGAGTAATAAGTTTTATTCCCCCTTCCAATATTTTTGATTATCCAGCAAGTTATCAAGAAACTGTGTCAGAACTTCAATATTCTCTATCACTGAGTTAACATAAATGTTATTTTTCTGGATGTAATGAATCATGATTTATTATTTCTTATTATATTTAAAAGTTGAACTATAAATTAGTAGTCCCAGAAATAGTATTTTAGTATCAAAGAACATTCCACTGTGTCTGTCTAATTGTTCTATGTGGAGCCACAAAAGATTTTTTTTTCAAAAAGGCGTTTAAACACATGAATTTACAGACATCCAGGAATCAACCTATCTATCCTTGACCTTGAGAATCATGTTTGGCTTTTATATGCCTATTTTCCAAACTGAAAACTCAGAATAACAACAATTACTCACTGTTCATAGGGAGCTCACTATGAATGTTGTGAGCAATAATAGCCGCTACAAAGGAATCCCTCTGTGTGTGAGCTCTGGTCATGGCCAGTAGTTTGATGCTGTGACATGTTCTCATTTGAAGTCCAGTCAGCACACACCACATTCTTCAGGACCCTAATTGTGCTTTATTATCTGCGTCTTAAGACAAGATATCTATAGAATACTAATTAATAAATATTTAACACTACAGGTAATGCCTATGTGTTTTGAGCCACACAGACTGAGGGAAACCTAAAAGACTACATACTAAATAGTCTCAGGCAGGAAGACTGGTAGTGTCCAGGGCTAGAGACTGAACTCAGGGCCAGTATGGGTAATAATTGTTTTCAAGGGTTGAAAGTATAGCTGAGCATCAGCATGCTTGCTTAACATATGGTAGAGAACTAGGTTCAGACCAGGATAATCTCCCACACCAATGCTTTGTTCATGGAATTAAAGTAATTTAAAATGAAAAAACAAGTTTTATCTAAAGTATCCTCTTCTAGTTATGAGTGTTAATTTTAAAAAATTACACATTATTGTTGTTCTTTTAATCTACTTGCCTTAGTGATGCTTTTGTATTCATATATTTCATTCATTATGATTTACAGGTTAATGCTGCATATATATATATATATATATATATATATATATATATATATATATATATATATACCAGGATATCTTAGACATGTAAGGTCACTCCTTCAGGCATTCCCACTGTTTTGAACTACATGAAACAAAAGAAGGAATATTCAATAATATCATAGTTTTGTTCACTAGAATTTGTTTTCAAAATTCTCTCCCCTAATAAATCAATAAGTTCCTTTGGATGGTATCTGTTGTGTCTGATCTCTAGATTTTGCAAACAGCAGGTTTTCCCCCCAAGGTACCAAGAATTATTCTATTTATCAATACAAATCTAATGAAATAATAGATAACTTTCCAATTAACATAACATTGTAGTGTCCAATGGTAATGTCCCCTCTTCCAGGCAGTTAATATTAAAGAACAACTGGATTTCCCTATTGATCAACATTTGATAACTATAGTTATTGGATCTGTGACTTCTGCTCTACCATTTTCTGTAGTTACTCAGTAACAAGCAGTGCCCATTGCTGGGTGTTCCTGTATTCACCCTGCTGTCTGTGCCTCTTCTCTCTTTTCCAGCCAAAATAGTTACCCTGCACTGAGCTTACCTAGGAAACCTGGGCTTCCCAGAGATACCTGGAGCAGCTGTCTTTACACAGGGGCTTTCATCTATCCCCCAGACAGTGTGTGATGATGCATGTAAATGATTGTGGAATGTTATGTAGGGTTCCTTTACATATTACAATCCCTCCCTTGGTGTCAGTAAGGAAGTGAACTAATGCAGTTGATCTGAGGTGACTGGAAGGTAGTAAGGTCTCCTTAGATAACAGCTCAACTACACTAGAGTTTCCAAATGGAGTATCTTCATGTCTACAGGTGTGTGGCCTAAGTATTTGGAACTAAACTTTAATATAAATCTCACATAGTTTAAAAACTACAAATTTTTTTCATCTTCCTAAGCACAGATTGTTACATCTTCCTTTATTTTGGATTTTCCCTGTTTTGGTGTTGAGGAATAGCCAAGAATATGTATGAAATTTGCTGTCTGCCCAACCTTAGAATTCTCATTTGTATTTAAAAAAAAATTAACATGGTAATAAATTGCTCTAGTCTAAAAGCAAACAATGACCGTATAATTTCAGTCAATAAAATTTATAATACGAATTCTCTCTGTTTTTCACATTTCTTTTTAGTAGTTCATTCATTCATTCATTCATTTATCTTGAGTTAGTATCTGGCATGTGGTCCAGGCTAGCCTTGAACTCTCAAACTCCAATGCCTCTTATACTAGAAAACTGTTCACTTTACAGGCCTATGATGTATGTTTTACAGGTCGTGTATATCTTGTAATATAAATTCTTAGTAAGAAAACGGTGAGAACTTTTTGTGGGAAGATGGTGCATTAAATGCTTCAAATTTGGGGGAGAGATGCCTAATTAGAAGATGAACCATTGTCATCCTTCCAAAAGGAAGTTAAGATGTTTTCATACAGAGGATTAGATCATTTGTAGCAGTCTGTATTTTAAATAGAAAAAATAGCAAAAACAAACAAACAAACAAACAAACCAAAAACCCGATCTGCCAGCAGGGACACTGGGAGGGAGGACATGTGGCTCAGGAGGGAGGACATGTGAACCTATTTAGCTTCAGTGAGGCAGGCTCTGATTAGATAACTAACTACCTCCTCAGGATGGAAGAGGCAAGGAAACAGATCACACAGAGGTAATAGCTCTTGCTGATAAAAACACACTCTGTTAGACATTTCCAGTATAACTAAAATACACAGTCAAGAACCATAGATCAATTATTTCTGGAAATACGAAGTGTTTCTTTAAAATACTGTTTTATGAATACACAGAGATGAAGAGACACAAACCACAGATCCCACAATCCATCGGAAAGTGTTTATGAGAATATAGGTCCAGTCAAGACCTTTCAACACCATCAACCCCTCCTCCTCGCCATTCCCTCTTGAATCATGGGTAATTATTAGCTTTCTAAAATACCTATGGTTATTCCCTAGCGTATGACCACATAACCAGAGGAAGTAGCACATCATTGTGGGCCTTACAGTCCTTGCTTCCCCAAGACAGATTGCATGTTTTAACCTCCTTTAAACTATACAATTTTTAAATAACCCAGAATACTCTGGGATTTAAAGTCTGTGTGAAATTATAGCCATCTGTAGCCCACGCTGTGGCAGGGAAGTGGTTAATCGGGTGGGGGCAACACTAGGAGAAACCTTCTTTCAAGAGATTGATGGCACAGCCTGGCTGTTACTTTTTAATAATTGATATAAATTTTTCTTTGAAACATCTTTATCATTGTTAGAAAGATTAGACAAAGAGACTTGAGTATCCCCTTTCCTTGCCGTATCCTTGCAAACTTGTTAAGGATGAGATCTGTAAGCTGTAGCAAGAGTTTCTTAGCTTTCCTTGGCTGTCATTTTTATCTGTGGCATATAAACAGCTATGATGCTGTTTGATGCAATGTCTAAAACAAAATTGTGTACAAAATAATAAAAGAGAAAATGCTGCTTTAATATCATTAAAAACAACAACAACAACAACAAAACAAAAACAATGCTTCAAGTGAGTAGGTTATGGACCCTACAGAGCATTCGGCGGACTTCTCAGAAACAGATGTGTTATGCTTAGTGTAGGATAAGAAAACCAGTCCATATTATTTTTTAGTTATGCTTAATAAAATGGATCTTTTGTTTCCGTGGAGGCATTCTCATTTTCTCCCATTCTCTTAATCAATCTCTCTCTCTCTCTCTCTCTCTCTCTCTCTCTCTCTGTCTCTGTCTCTCTCTCTCCTTCTCTATATCCTCACCCTCCCTTCTTCCTTTGCCTCTTCCTTTCTCATGTATTTTAATGAGAGTTGGAAAGAACATCCTGTGATAATCTTATGGGCCATTTTTCTTTTAGAGAAACCATTTCAGGATGCCAAATCATAAAAGAAAATGTCCTTTAACCCACTGACTCTAAAGCCAAGTGGCTATAACACATGTTTGAATGATAATACACCCAATATATATATTCCAAAAAATCAGGGATACTATTATGTGCACATAAAAACAGAACACTATAGTAAAATATAGAAATAGTTTATTACCCATTTATCATTAAGAGTATTTTACTTCATATATATATATATATATATATATATATATATATATATATATATATATATATATATATATAAATGTGAATCTAGTTCCTGATGATAAAGACACATATGGACACACACATCACAAATACACACACACACACACACACACACGACAGAGAGAGTTAATCTTACATTTATTCTATTTAATAATCTATCCAATGTTTTATCAGCCATACATTTTATTTGATTTACTTTGAGAGTTACCATTTGTTTTTGTTTCATTAAGCATATAACCCAGTGTTTTATATGTTGATGTGTGTACACACATATGTGTCCTAGTAAAGTAAATATAAATGATAGACTGGGTAGCAGGAAAGCCACAGTATGCTGAACATGCTATAAGAAAACAGTATGGATAAATAATGGTGACCTACCATTCCATTCTGCTAGAAACAGTGAGCCTACCACCCTTATCTTGATGTAAATCGCCTCTCTGGTACCTGGCTTAGGCAAATGGTGAAGGGCTTTCATCTAGTGTATTAGAGAGCTAATGACCAAGACTTTAAGAATGGGGCTTAGCAGAGCCTGTGTCCATGGAGCCCCCCTGAGCTCACTATTTCTAGTTATGCTTTGTCTGAAAGAAGGTTGGTGACTCATGCCTCATACCAGTTATGGAAACATTTTCCTCCAGGATGAGTCAGCATATTTACAATGCTCATCATATTTAAGGTAACAATCCTAAGGCTCATTTAAAATGTTTAATATTAAACCGGGTTGGCATATAACACAGTATCATAAAAAATTAAAGTGCACGCGAGCATAGCAGTTTCAGTAGTCACATCCTAGCAGTTGAATGTATGACATCATGCATGTGTGCAACGAGGTTGTAGTATATTGTAGGTTTTTATGTTTGAGGGGTCTGCATGTATGTGTGCACGTGCGTGCATGTGCGTGTGCGTGTGTGTAAGAGCTGAGTAGAAACTGTCTACCATTTAAGTTTCTCCCATAAATATGTCAATTTCATGATAAGCCAGCCTGTGCTTTCTGTAGCATCTCTGGCTTCAGACAATGACCACATAAATTCTTTTTACAGAAAAGCAAATGTCTGTTTCACAGCTCTAGAACTGAATGTTCACATTGGATGTGTTTGGAACTCGGGAAGGTCTGCTTTTAAAGTGCCATCATATAAGTGTGTTACAATTGACCATTGCTTGGGCTTTTTAGTTATAAATATAAAACGCATTTGCGGGTAGGTGGATCTGATAGTGAAACTGGTTTCTTACCTTGTATTTTGTCACATATTGCAATATTTTTCTCCTTTAGCACAGGGCTCAGACATATAGCATCATACTCTGTGATATTTGTAACTTATTAAATGACTACTGAATATCTTCTATCTGTTCCTCTCACAGCTCAGATGATAAACTGACTTCATATGTCATGAGTTCCAGGCCCTCAGGTCTACTAAACTTATGTTTCAATGCACTACTCAGAAGCTCTTTATATCTCTCTTAAAATACACATTTGGGGCTGACATGATTGTACAGCAAGTAACAGTACTGGCTATTGTGTCTGGTAACCTGAATTCTATGTCCAGTGACAGTGTGATAGAAGGAGAAATACCATTTATGCAAGCTGTGCTCTACTCTACATACATACATGCATGCGTGCGCGCGCACACACACACACACTAAGCACGTCATAAAAATCTTCAAGGATAAAGGAGTTGTGTGAAGAATTTCTCATAAATATAGTCTTAACATCTGTTTAAAATTTCAAAAATCAGTTAAGATTTTTCTGTACCTAAAAAGCATGATTTCTGTAATCATTCGTTTTCTTCTGTTGGCGATACATACTTTGTCCAGCAGAAGGGATACACACCATTTTGTTACCACTGAGGTAGTGTTGACTGATTAGCACACTGTTCCCATTGCAACATATGGCTTGATCACAATTAACTGAAAATAATTCAGTGGTCTTGTTTGGCTTTAAATCAAGTTAAGTTCTACTTTTGGCAGCATTGACCAACATAACTTACGATGGTAATAATAACATACATTAAATCATATCAGTTCATTTCCTCTTTGGTGGCTTTCCTTTTCCATCAATTTTTATTTCTTTAGTCCCAGAATCCTTCCAAACTACATCTGGGTTTGTCCAAGACATGAGTAAACCTTTTAAAGAAAGTGTGCAAAATATGTTTTTATTTATTGAAAAGATGTTTTCAATCACCATTAAGATCATCTTTGGTTGAATGTTAGAGTTTAAATATGTAAACCTGTTCTCTGTATGGCAGACACCCATCAGAGCTCTGGAAATCTGGTGTAGGCTTCATTTTATTGTGGTTTTCCAAAAACAACCATTGATTGCTCAAAGCAGAAATCTCTTTGATGATACAGGTTTTGTCTGAGTGGCGGGTTTTCTGCAGTGAACCGCCATCTCCAGCCCTTCCCTTTCTGACATCTCAGATGGTCCTTCCCACTGCCCACCCTGGCACTCCTGTTGCCTCCCTGGATGCTGTCATCCTTCATCCTCCTTCTACTCAGTGGGCTGAATTATTTGATTCTCTGTCTTCACTGTGCTCCATCTCTTTATTTCAGGGCATATTGATGAACAGAGAATTCTTCTATTGTGATATTGGTGTTAAATGGATCAAGGATGTATTCCTTGCTTATGCTAAATACATAGTATGAGTCCTGGGTGTGAAAGGTACCATGCTCAGTATAGTCTCTTGACAACCAGGCCATCAAATGCTTCAGTTCATGGTGTGCTACTTCAACTAGTAACTCATCTGATTCTTCATCATGAGAGACAGCATGGTGTGCTTGTG
Source organism: Mus minutoides (assembly GCA_902729485.2). Taxonomy (NCBI): domain Eukaryota; kingdom Metazoa; phylum Chordata; class Mammalia; order Rodentia; family Muridae; genus Mus; species Mus minutoides. The sequence goes on along the minus strand of LR750319.1, from coordinate 345,521 downwards.
TCTAGATGTGCAGAACCAGCTTTCTTTGTGAACCTCCTTGTAGATATACCCACACTTATAAACACAGATACACATAAGCACACAGAGAGAGACATACACATGCAAATACACATATACAGAGATACACACAGACACACATACACAGGTGCACATTCACATAGAAACATACATAGACACAGGCACACACACAGATATACATACACAAACACATACTCATAGGTACACACAGACAAAAATACATAAACACATATATGTGCACATAGACACAGACATATACAGAAACATATACACACAGACACACACATACACATATACATACACTGGCACACACAGAGAGACGTACATATACAGACAAATACATGCACACACACAGAGACAAAGAAACACAAACATAGGTTTATACATAGACATATAAACACACATGTACACACATACACACAGGTTCTCAGGGACCCAGGGACACACATACAGGGACAGAAACATACATATATACATAGACAAATGCATATTTATACACATATACACACACAGGCACAGACAAACATACAGAGACACAGAAACATACATGCATACATTCATAGCACACATATACACATAAATATACACAGAGAAACAAATACACAAATATACATTCACACAAAGACACATGTTCACATAGCCACACACAGACACACACAGACACACACACACACACACACACATACACACAACTTAGACTCTTCTGAAATCAAAGAATGGTTTATTGTATGCATACTTTTTAATGGTCTGCATCCCTAGGGCCCCAAATTACTGAACTTTGAAATCATTGTAGTTATGGAAATTGACTCTGACATTTACTATTTTACCAGTAGTAGCTGAATATCACATAGTTTCATTTCTTTTTTCTCTTCAGTGTCTTCTAGAAAAGGTATAGTTTCTCTGAACACAAATATGGAAAATTGCCAGTATAGTGAATTTTCTCGCACTGTCCTTGTATGATCTGAGAGCTGGCAATGCTAAGGTAATGGAAGACCCAATAACTTGCAACACAGCAAATGTGAGAAACACTCTTAAAATAATACATCTCACCGGAAGAAACGAATTGCCTCATTGTAAAGTACATTTGAAACACTGTGGGTTGGAGGAAGGCTGTGCTGTTATTGAAAGAACATTTTCATATCAAAAGCTGGGCATTTTGTGTCTGAATTTCACTCTGTGTTATCTTGAACTTGGTTTTACACTAAAAGGTCTAAGAGCTATTTCATTGTGAAAGGAGACGCAAGATTAAGAAAAGAGGATAAAAACCAGAGTCCTCCTGATTTTTCTCTGAAAAGTACAAAGTAATATATTTTTTTTACAAAGTAACACAGAGTACCAGGTGTGTGGCACTTAAATGAAATGCCAGATGGGTAAAGTCACAGTCAGGTAAATAATAAATTATGGTAATGAGCCTGTTAATAGCACCTGATAACCAGATGTGTAGAAAACCAAGCCAGCCCACTATAAAAGCCTTAACAAAGAATGTAAATCAACACTTCCCTACCCGCTTAACATCACAAAATAGTGAGCTTTATACAAACCAAAGGCTGAAAGCTGATTGCATATATGGGGAGATAAACCTTTTCATAAGGAGTAACTAAATGTCAGGGCTTTCAAGAGTGAAATTTTAATCCTGTGGCTGAGATTAAGTGATGGTTAGGATATAAATATGGAAGTGGAATATGGAGGCAGACACAAATTCCAGGGAAGGGAGTTTGGAGGGATGTTTTTTTATAACATTGTTTCTCTCTTGTGGTTTATAGTTAAATACTTAAACTTTCTGTGTTCAGAATTCCTCCTATTCTGTAAAAAAATAAATAAATTAAATTAAATGATAGTGCAGAAGTCTCAGAATGATTAGAAAGTAAAACATGCCTGTATATTACACTACTGCAAATGTATCTAAATGTATCCTAAATGCAGAATTTAGGAAAAGCAATCAAATAAGAAAAACTGTTCTATGCCTTCTACTGCTAAGACTATCAAAATGTATCTACCACGGGTCACTTTACCTTGCTCTCAATAAAGGGATATCAAAACAGAGGTGGGTTAAGTGATACATTAGCCTAATGTTATAAATAAAATATAACTGGACAATTCCTCTGACTGGGCCATCTTCAGTGTGCATATACATCTCTGTTGGGATAAGAAATGTTTGATGGAATCAAGGAATTGGGATAGGAGAATCCCCCCAGCTGAATTTCTAGCTCTCCAACTGCCACCTCGTTGTCTAGTAAAAGCCTTCTCATTGCACTGGCAAGTTTTTCCCTGAATCCATTTGGTCAGTGGGATGTGTGGTTCCTCTGAGTTTGATGGAAACCTTTGCTTTCCACTCAGGGGATATTTAATTCGGAGACTATTATGTGAGATGCTGACAGTCACACAAACATTCCATGGTTTCTGGATTCTTTTCATGCAAAGTTCAAGACTGAAGTCCAGAGGACCACAGAGGATGAGATTCTCACAGATTCATATGAGAGATCTTAAGAGCTGGGAGCTGAGGTGTTGGGCAAAAGCTAGCCATGTTTCTGTATGGTCAGATTGTGTAGCTGGGATTGAGGTACTATTACACTGCTTGTCTGGGAACTTGTTAAAAGACTTAAGACAGAAATTAGAATGAAGTAGAGGAAGGAAGGGAAACTCACCAGTCCAACTGACCCGATCAGGATGCATCTGTTTGGAGTATGCTCTCAGGTTCCTAGGAGATAACAAGGAACTGAATTAAGCCAGTGTTCTCTTGACATTCCTGGCCTTCAGCAAGACCATTCTCAGAGGTTCCTGACACACCTGACTACCTCTTGTACTCATCTGGACTTCTACCTAGAGTGATTCAGACTTGGGCCTAGGATCTAGACAGCCTATAATAATGTGCTCAGTGTGTGTCTCAGTGTAGCAATCTGTCTAGAAGCATAAACGATCCAATTACAATTCTTCACCATTGTGTAGGGTTAAATTCTGTGAACGGATGTAAAAGAAGGTATCCTGAGAGCAGGCAGATTGCCAACAGTTCTCTCCTTTCTTGTGCTAGCTTGCACTCCCCCTAGGGTTCCCAAAGGTTGGAGTCAACCTTTGGAGTCAATCTACCTTGACTTTCGCCACTTGAGATGAGAATTATGTTTCCCAAAGCTAAGTATCTCAAGTTAGTGTTATAGCTCAAGCACCAGGCCTTCCTTGCTGAACTAGTTTTGGGGCACCAGGCAGGATCCTTAAGAACATGGAATATACTTGGTGTAAATTCTTGAGAGCCTCAGAATGGTGATGTTAGGGCAGATTTAAGAATTCGACCTGCTTCTTTTTGCTTTATAGCTTTTAGGTGTGTGATTAGGTTGCTGGTATGCAATCTCTCCAACTTCTTTATGGAGACACTTAGTACCTTTCCTCTTAGTCCTGCCTTCATTGTGATCCATAGGTTTGGGTATGGTGTGCCTTTGTTTTCACTGAATTCTAGAAAGTCTTTCGTTGTTTTCTTTATTTCTAGCCCGACCAAATTATCATTGAATAGAGAGTTGTTCAGTTTCTAGGATTATGTGGGCTTTCTGTTTGTTTGTTTGTTGGTTGGTTGGTTGGTTGGTTGGTTGGTTGGTTGGTTGGTTTTCTGTTGTTATTGAAGTCCAGCCTTAGACATGAAGGGGATAGGAACCTCACAGAAAGACCAGCAGAGTCAATTAACCTGGACTCCTAGGAGCTCTCAGAGACTGAGCTACCAACCAAAGAACATAGTCTGGATGGAGCCCTGGCACAGCACATATGTAGCAAATGTGCGGTTCAGTCTTCATGTGGGCCCTACAACAACTGGAGCCAGAAGCTCTCCCTAAAACTGTAGACTGGACAGGCAGTGGTGCCGCACGCCTTTAATCCCAGCACTTGGGAGGCAAAGGCAGGTGGACTTCTTAGTTTGAGGCCAGCTTGGTCTAGAACGTGAGTTCCAGGACAGCCAGTGCTATACAGAGAAAGCCTGTCTCAAAACAAACAAACAAACAAAAAAACCCAAACAAACAAAAAACAAAACAAAACAAAACAAAAACCCCTGTAGACTGACTGTAGTATCTGTCCCCAACACAGCTGCCTTGTCTGGCCCCAGTTGGAGAGGATGTACCTAATCTGGCAGAGACTTGATGCACCAAGGTGGGGGGATATGCACCAAGGTGGGGGGATACCCAGGTGTGGCACTCTCAGAGGAGAAGGGGAGGGGTGGGACTCTGTGTTGGAAGACTGGGAGGCAGGGAGTGCAGCATTTGGCATGTAAATGAATAAATAAATAAACAAATAAATTTAAATTTAGAAAATGAATTCAACCTATTTGGATGTTTTTGAACAAGTTGGAACTTAGTTTGTGGGACTTGGTGAGGCATAGAAATGTGAAGGTTCTGATACAAAAAAACCACTGAATCTCAAAATCATAGCCACCAAGGCCTTACTGAAGCATAGACTCTGTAGAGACCGTTGACTTTGGCACTAGAAACATGCACCTGCTTGCTCAGAGAACAAAATCTGTCTGTAGAAACTTGTTCTTATTCTCTCAGTCCCCTGATGATGAATGCTCATAGTCTATGATATTTTATCATTTTATTTTATTTATTTCTTATTTTATGTGTGTGTGTGTGTGTGTGTGTGTGTGAGAGAGAGAGAGAGAGAGAGAGAGAGAGAGAGAGAGAGAGAATCCTTCCAGTGTCTTAGAAAATGAAAAGGAAGCCATGGCTGACATAGACAAAGATAACTGAGCCCAGGAATCTCAAGCTCCAGTTCAGGAAATAGACAAAGTAAAAATGAACGAGTCAGTGAACTGAAATACCACCTAATGCCTTTACACAGGATATCATGCCAAAGGCCTAACGTGGTTAACGGTATGGAGAAAATCTGGGGTGAAAATGTGGAGCTCTGAGGAGAGACCATCTTAGAAACAGGAAACAGAACTTGCAAAGTTGTTAAGTCAAGAAAGCGGCTGGTCTGCGTGGACAACTAAATAACTGAAACAATGTCCTTTCTCCGGGACTCAGAACACAGGGTATCACCATGGACCCAAGCCCCAGGGGTGCTTGCTTCTCCACTAAGATGAGCTGGAGCTGACTGGTGAATGCTGGTTGCCTCTTGAAGCAGTCTTGTTCTCCCTCCTCACGCTTTCCTCTCTGCCATGCTTCCTTTCCTCCAAGCCTAGTGTACAGCTAGCTGGGATACCTATCCATCCTATGTTGTAGACTTAACCCTGCTTTAATTCCATCTCTAAGGGGCAGGACACTGCCGGCTCAAATTTTCAGAAGGCAAACATGTGCCTCTCCTTCTCATTTGTCCTCTATGTCACACATTTGCAGCTCTTTCATGAAGAGTATAAACAAGGACTAATTGCAGAGTCAATGAACCACGTTCTCAGGCAGCAGGCAGCAAGGTACTCCAAGGCAATTATGAGACTAGGCTTTAGCCATTTTATACAGTGATGAAATTGGTACCCAGTCATGTTAACTGAGCTAAAAGTGCAGCTCACTATTTGTATCTGTACTAATTCCCCTGGTTATACAAGTGGCTGGGTGTAAAGATCTGTTGAGCAGGCTTTCCAGGTTGGAGCACTGCTAAATTGTGTCTCCTGCCTTTCTCATCAAGACACATAGGTGGGCTAGATTTGGGAAGGAGATATTTTCATAAAGATATCAATATATTTTAAAAATATGTGTACATTTAAAATATCACTTAGATGGAGCTCATACTTTTAGAAAACATTTCATCTATTCTTGTCAAATTTTGTGAAATGGTTTTCAATGTAAAACTATTTAAAACGTCTTTTTTAAAAGGCTTCTTGTCAAAAAGCATGAAATATGATCAGCCTAAAACATAAGAAGATTAGGAATAGAACTTCAGAAGGGACTCTTGGAACAATTACCGAAAGAATTATAGGCAGAAGGACCAAGAAAATTCAGTTATATTTTGCAAAGTTTTTCCCCAATGGAGAAAAAAAAAATCAGTGACTTAAAATGAGATGTAAAACTGTTATTCTTGCCAGCAAAAATAGATGCTGACGTTTGAAAGCCATTATTTATCAGCAAGAATACATTTTCTTCAAATGACTCCTTTCTAAGTCCAGTTAGATGGTCTTTGAGATCTACTTAGCAGTTTAAATCTTTCAGGAAAAGGTTAAACACACTTTCTATTTATGTAGATAGTGAGTCTAGTAAATATATTGAAAACTGGCACAACACTATGTGATGCTATATTCAGACATTCTGGGATCTCTTAAACCATCTGGAAACTCTCTTTCTTATTTTGTATCCTGCTGTGTCTCTTAGGAAAGTAGGTATGCATGCATTTTTGGACGAGCATACTTATACTTGAAAATAAGAGATAACAATAAAATACTGCACTTTAATCTGAAAATACAATGACTATGCTTAAACCAGCCACTAAAATAATCTAACATGTAGAAATAGATACTATTTTTTTCTAGATCTTCATACTTCACAGCTGGTCAAAATATCCAATTAGACTGAAATATCAGTTATTTTTTTCAAACTTGGAACAGATTTTCCTGCCACTAGGTCAAGATGAAATAAGACGTATTTTATACTGATTCTAAAGCTCCCAGTGGGTAATTACTCAATACAGTTTCACCATATACATATAAAAGACTGTTATACTGGCAATGTACTCATCATAAGTATATGTGGCCTTAATGTTTGCATGGAAAGAGAAAAAGTGACTACAGAGTCCTAGGAACTCCACCCAGTTTTCTTTTCATTTCTGGATTAAAAAGACAACTTCATCTCATCTGTATTCTCTTCCTATAACAATTAGCAGTATGAAACCTGAAGCATAAATACATACTACTTTAACATTGTTAAATCCATTTAAATGTATTAAACATTTAAATACATACTAATTTAAGATTTTTTTAAAATATCCTTTAAAATTCACTTTTAGCTGAAATTTTAGTTAACCATCACTGGGTACCAATTTTACCACAATGTAAATCACTGAAACGTGTTCACAGAGTTGGAGAAGCCTGTTGCAGACAGGCCTGAGGGTCGTTGTTCATTGATACTGCAGGATTCATCCCACTGGACAATGAGGTAAATAAATCAGTGGGCGCACGGGAAACACACAGCATTATGTGTGGCCACGGGCAGCAGAGAAATAAAATTTAGCTCTCATAGTCCTCCTTTTACGTCTACAATTAACTGGGATATTTGTTGATGGGATTGGCTGTTTCCCTGATTAATTTCCATGGGGAACAATGATGGTTTTCTTAGTAGACTCACATGACAGGTGTCTTGTCATTCAGCATTGTCAGCATATCATCACATCTAAACCATGTCTGTAGAATCAACAGGTCAAGACCTGTGGGAAGCCAGCTGGAAATCTGCTTGCTGGTTCTAGCTTTTCCCCAGTGTCTGGCACTGCCCCCTGATGGGTACAATAAGCCAAAGATCTCATTTTCATCCTTCTAATGTGTCTGAAGAAGGAGATCAGACATAAATATTCAAGAAGTATTTGTGCAATGCCTCAAACACGGATGTCCTCTTCCCTCAGAAACTAAGTTCTCTTTCCTACAAGGGGATATATGTAATTGATTTTTTTTCCTGTGACAACATTTGTGTATTTAAAAATCAAAATCCTTTTATTTTCTAGTCAAAATTCATGACTTTTAGTTTGGTCTCTAAATTAGAAAAATGTTTTGTTCATAATAATGTTTTTTTTTTCAATCAGGGATAAACTAGTTGTCTTTACCAGTAATTCATATGTTAATGTGTTTAGTATTTCAGATTGAGGTCATGTTTAGAAATAGTACATTTAAACACACAATTGAGTTAAAATCAGTCTATTGGAGTGGACCCAATGTTAATTCCAAGCGACTATTTCTGTGCTTTCTACAAAGCTCTTACCTAAAACTCTGGTTTAACATAGCCCCAGAGTTGCCTTGTGTTTTAGATAATGAATTTTATCTGTTCAAACTGATCCCTAATCTCTAGGATATATCATTCTGTATATGAATGTCTGCTCATGCATGCGCTCTCCTATTCAAAGACAGAACATAATAAATGATAAATATTGAATTGCTCTTAAATAGTAATATGTAGCTGGGTAAAATTCTCTTAGCCATTCTTACTGGTGTGAGGTGGAATCTCAGGGTTGTTTTGATTTGCATTTCCCTGATGATTAAGGATGTTGAACATTTTTCATGTATTTACTAAACACATGAAACTCAAGAATAATGAACATCAGAATGTGGACACTTCGCCCCTTCATAGAATTAAGAACAAAGCACACATTGAAGGAGTTACAGAGATCAAGTGTGGAGCTGAGACAAAAGGATAGACCAACCAGTGACTGCTGCAGCCAGGGATCCATCCCATAATCAGCCACCAAACATAGACACTATTGCATGTGCCAGCAAGATAGTGCTGAAAGGGTGCTTATATAGCTGTCTTGTGGGAGGCTATACTAGTGCCTGGCAAACACAGAAGTGGATGCTCACAGTCAGCTATCAGATGGAACACAGGGTTCCCAAGGAAGGAGCTAGAGAAAGTACCCTAGTAGCTGAAGGGGTCTTCAACCCTATAGGTGGAAGAATAACATGAACTAACTAGTACCCCCAGAGCTCATGTCTCTAGTTGCATATATAAAAGAAGATGGCCTAGTTGGCCATCATTGGGAAGAGAGGCCTGTTGGTCATGCAAACTTTATATGCCCCAGTACAGGGGAACAGCAGGGCCAATATGTGGGAGTGGGTGAGTAGGGGAGCAGGGTGGGAGATGGGGGAGGGTTTAGGGGACTTTCAGGATAACATGTGAAATGTAAATGAGGAAAATATCTAATAAAAAAAGAAAATATCTAATAAAAATATTTTTAAAAAGAAATATATTAAGTATAATAAAATATTTATCAAAAAATTTAAAAAAGGGTGGTTACAGTGATATTGATGTGATCAAACCAAGTCCTTTACTCATGGCCACTCCCACTTTATATCCTTTGTAAGTTAGCATTAATATCCTGAACACATTAGCTTTAAACAAGTGAAAAATCACTTACCTGTTCAAGCAGTCAAATGACAGGATTATTTATAAAAGCCAAATTACAACATTGAAAGCTTTTATTGGGAGGTTACATAAGTCAAAACAAATAAACAAACAAAGAAACAAACAGAGTAATCTTTGGGTGCTATCAAATGAAGATATTCATTTTATTGGCTAGAATTTCTTTGGCCAGTTTTTGAGGCAGAATTTGGTTGTTTGAACTATGACCTGTCAAGTGGTTCTCCAGTTCATAATTTGGCAAATGACTTTTGTTAAACATTGACTGTAATTTTCTTACAGTATGTGAAAACTAATTGTTCGGTACATTTGCATGACAAAATAAAAGGTAATTGATCTTATCGATAAAAATCGACCTGTCTAGGGTCAGGATCATAGTGATGGAGAAGAAATTATGAATGTCAGCTTTGTCATCTGTGGCTTTCCCAGAAGGCTCTTTTACAATTTCCAGATTTAACCAATAACCAAAAGTGAAGGAGACAGTTCCCAGATTTAACCAATAACCCAACATTTTTCAACACAACTGAGAAATGGCAAGAGACATAGGGACTTCACACATACTTCACAAATACACACACACACACACACACACACACACACACACACACAGAGAGAGAGAGAGAGAGAGAGAGAGAGAGAGAGAGAGAGAGAAATCAGGAAATGAAAGAGCAGAAACAGAAATGAAAGAAGGGGAAAAAACAGGTTCTGATTTGCAGTCCTTTGAGGATTTAACTTCATGTTTTGAAATTGTTCAGCTGATTCTGTTGCTAATTTCTTTACTATTAGAGCAGAATTGCATTTCAGGAAGTCTTTAATCAGGACTTGGGAATGAAGAGTTGAAAGAACCCATAATTTCAAATTACTAAGCACATGTTTCTCTCTACTTCCTCTATACACAACAAGTTTCTAAATGATGATGAAAGTTGCTCTTAGTTCCTGATAACTTTCTCGTTCAATATGGCATGAGTTCATAGTAGTCATCCAGGAACTACATAATTGACCCTGGCTTTCCAGAGACTGGCTTTCTCTTTCAAATTGAATCCATTGTCTTTCACTGGGCTCTGTTTTCAGATCTTGAGAGACTTTTTTAGTGTGAAATCTTTATATGTTGGTAGCTCAATTGAAGTTTACCAATTCCTGTATTGCTGAATTATCTCTGTTGGAGGAGATGCCACGGTCCTTTCCTATCATCAGTTTGATCATGGCTTATCCACGATCCATGAGAAACCAGGCTGGTTAGTGAGAAATGCTACACGTTTACACTCCTGGGCTTAACTGACAGGAAGTCTAAAAGAAGATTGTGTTCAGCTGTGAATTGTAAAGCAAAACAACACAACACAAAATAACACTAAAATTTAGTGACTAGTGACAAGAATGAGCTCACATTTTATTTTATTTTTTCTTCAATGAGCATTCAGCTTTTGTTGTCGTCCATGTGCCTCAGGGAAAGGTGTTTGCTCCCTGGAGGCCAGAGGGTAGTTTGTTGGGGTTGGTTCTTTCCTCTCACCATGTAGGTCTCTGAGCTTGAACTCCAGTCCTTAGGTTTGTCTGGCCAACGACTTCCTCCTTCTTCCAAGCCTTCCTTCTGCATGCGATCCACTGAGCTGAATTATAGCTTCTAACCAAAGTGGTGTCAGGAGGACTTAATGCATGGATGAAGTATGGTAGTAGGATTATCTCCCATCAAGTTAAAGCTCAGAGATACAGGAGACAGAAAACACAGGAAGAAAAGGAGGTAAAAGCTAAAGGTGGCAACAGCATAAAGAAATGCAATAATTTCCTCATTTTCCCAAGAAAGTTTATTTTTACACCCAGACGCTACCATGTAGCCTCTTGCAGTCATGTGACACAAAACAGGAGAGTTTTCCCTTCTGTAGTAAAGGAATTAAAAAGATGAGTTAACTGCTTGTACACAGGTACCCAGAGTCTGCAGTACAGGAACAATCTGGAAAGGACATGTGCTCCAAGCGGAGAGCTGCTCAGCAGCAGTAGCACAATAGCGACCCTCCCCAGTGACAAATTATTAAAAAAATCAATTACATATTTTCAATAACTTGTAGTATGTATTTTTAAAACTAGATGTTAGGATTTTTGTTATTTTTTCAAACATTGTCTCAGATCCTTACCCAGAAAGATACATGACTGGTTTGGGCTCCTTGTGTCAGTGGCAGTTCAAACATGTACCCTGTGCTCATTAGAGCCATGCTCAGAGAGATGAGGAGGACTCTGGTGATCTGTGTCCAATCAGAGAAGTCCCACAGTGACATCTGCCCAGTCTCCGTTGGCATGGCACAGTGAGAACCACTGTGAGCACATTAGTTTGTTGACACAGAAGAGAAGACATCTTTTCATTATTATCTCCTGCACCCTACACCTGACACAGGTTACCCCTCTCCTTTGGATCACCTGAAGACTCACAGAGCCTGGATTTTGTAGTCCCGCCATGCACAGGAGGGAGCCACTTGCCCTTTCTGTGGGGTCCCTTGACTCCTCTTCTTCCACAGTGACTAACCCACCAGTTAGTAAATTCAAGGACTTCTTCAGCAGACCAAAGCTTTGGCTTCACATTCCGTAATTCTGACAGCAGAGAGAGAGAAAGAGAATAAACATGCATACTGACACTCTCAGGATGGAAAAATTGATGCTATCTCTTTGGGGAAGCTGGCCTATGAGGAGGGTCAGCGCAGTAGCAGCAGGAGTGCAGCAAGGTTAGTTCAGTTTCAGAGAGCTACAGAATGCTTTTCTGTTATGAAAACAATCTAAGGTTCATATGAAAATACTAAATGTTATGTATTCAATACAATTGGGTTTTGAGGACAAGGGACGCTTTTTCTATCGATGGTCAAAGCACTGTCAAGGTGAGGCAAGCATTTAAAAAATGGAAAATACAACACTGGAGATCCTTCACTGAAATCCTGAGGTATTTTCATTATTGTTGGTTTTGTTTTGCAAATAAGATTCAGGTATTTACAGAATTTTGCAAAATCACTGTATTTAAGGTGATTGAGGCATTTTCAGGAGAGCATAGCCTAGTAGAACGTATTACCACATATCCCCGAGTAACCCACCCAGCAGGGCACTGTTTCTGTGAAGAGTGTGTACCCATGCCCTACCGCCTTGTGAACATTGGCCTGGCCTTGGCAAAGGAGTTCAAGAAAACAAGAAGAGAACCAGCTCCCTCACTGCACGGTCCCCTTTCTGTACATCTTTCTCTCTTCTCAGGAATGTCATGTCACTTGTAAAATCTTGAATACTAGGCTCCATGAGTAGAAGACAGTGGAACAGAACCAAAACCATGAGCTCTAAGCAGCCCAAGGTTATCCCGAGGAATAACTGTGAAAGGAAAGTTTATTAGCAACGTCTCAGGTATAACTTCCCTGGCTTTTCTTGGAGACAGAATCTCATGGCAAATTTCCTATTCCTCTGGCTCTAATAATTTCACACTACCTCTCCTACAACAGCTTACCCCTGAGCCTTAAGTATAGGTATTGTGTTCTAGAGGTACAGTTAGAGTTGTCCGCTTTGCACTTATATCTCATTTTCTTGTTTGTTTGCTTGTTTTGTTTTTATTTGTTGTTTTCTAAAATGTTGTTTTCTCCATTTGTTGCGAGACAATGTTTCTCTGATTAAGGGTGAGAACTATGCTTAACAAAATAGGAACAAGCATGACACTAATACACATGCAAACATGCAAAGAGAATATCTACTGGAGCTCAATCAAAGACAAGAAAACAAAACAAAACAAATCAAAACAAAAATAATAACAACAAAAATCCTACACAAAACTGCAGAATGGTGAAAGGGGGGAAAGAGTCCCACAGAAAAATTCCCAAACTTGTTACCCAATACCACATGGTGGACTGTGAGAATATACACACAACTGACATTGTATAGTCTGGGAGATTATATTTGTTTATTTAGGAACACACACACCACCACCACCACCACCACCACCACCACCACCACCACCACCACCACCACTTAAAGAAATAAAGACAATAATTAGAGTTTGAGAAAGAACAAGGCACAGGATACATGGGATGCCTGAAAAGAAGTAAGAGGAAGGAGACTATGATGTAATCATATTTTATTTTCAAACACCAATAATAACAAATTCCCTTAATTTTGTTTCCGTGTCATGTCCATATGTTCCTTTAGGGTATGTTAGTTTACAAAGGTAGCTAACTGGATAACGTGCATGCTTGTTTCTTTTAAAACTGGCTACTGTTCTCTACCATATTTTCGTGACAACCTTACATCTTTGTCCCAGCATCACAGTATTAAAACAGAAAACATTTTAGATTCAACTTCAAGAAGACGAAAGTGAATAAATTGGTGAGCCTTTCCCTGAAGACCCATGAATGTTCTTAAAGTCAAATTTGCTTCTTTATTCAGACTGGAAGGAGGCAGGAAAGAAGGAAACGTCAGTGGTCAAAAACCCTTTCCAATTTCAGGCAGGGCGGGTGTCTCTCCACTGGTTATATGCATGGTTTATTCACTTATGTGGTGTGCCAGTACATTATGGACTTGAATCTTACTACATGTGGCATATTTTACAGTTTCTTTGGCTGAGTGGCATACTCTTTCAGCCCCACCTGTTCCTTGAAATTCCATTAAGGTATTTTCTGACTGTCAGAGACTAGTAGTCTCTTGCCAGGATATTTTGCCAGCTCCATTCACAGAAACTGTGTGTAATAAGCTCTGTGGCATCTCCCTTATTGTTTTCTTTTGTACTTTGTTGAAAGAGGATTTATCATCTCAGGTAACATATGTAACATGTACTTCTGTTCTCAAATACTGTGACAGACTGCAGAAACCCTGGATCGGAGTATGTGGAAGGTGTGTCTTTTTTAAAAAAATGGTTAAGTATTGACATCTTCTGTTGCAACAGTTAAGGAAGTCCTCCCAGAAAGTCTGTTTATGAATTGTACACGGCTCCATACTGCTAGTATGCAACCCATTATGTCATCTGAGAATGCAAATCTAAACCTGAAATGCACAGGAAAAATGAGCTGATTATGCTGAAAGAACATTCTCTTGAAACAATATGCAGACAATGTGACTTCCATGTGTAGCTGTCATATGTGAAACTACAAGTGGGACTTTCCAAAGGTGCCCAGCTTTCTTAAGTCTTGTTTAGGCTAGACAGGTAGTCAGGTTTAGCTAATCAGAGCCTTCCAAGTTCAAAGTTTGCTGACTATTTCAAAATGGAAAGTCAATACTAAAGTCAACATGTAACCTTTATGCACAGTGTAGAAATATAATGACACATTTTAGTCTATGGTTACAATGCCTCTGAATTTGATTTTTATGTTCTTATCACAGTGCCGTTAAAGTGCACTGGAGTTGTCAAGGAGAGGAACAAAAATGTGCATAACATTTAGAGACATGACATTTGGTGAGATGTGACTCTCTTAGGAGTGAAATAAACACTTGATGTAACTCTTTTCTAAGCTTTCAAACATGAACAGTAGTTCAGGGTAGTTTAATTAAAGTGTTCAGTCATAGCAAATACATAAGAATCATATATATGTGTGTGTGTGTGTGTGTGTGTGTGTGTGTGTGTGTGTGTGCGTGTATCACCTTTTGACAAAGACATTGTTTCAGCTGTGGCTACGTTTTTTAAATAAAAGCTATACCTTGATTTAGTTTGTTCTTTCCCTATTTTGAAAATGCATTACAAATATCAGAATTTCAGAAAGCAAACAGCACCAGCTGCCATTGGTCAGTCAGTACTCCTCCTCCTTTGCTAGCAGTTGTATGTCTTACCAAGGCTTACTCACTCATGTCTGTTAACAGCTCAATCTCCTTAGTTCACTGTGTTTCCTCCTTCCAGGCATCTCAGTCTTTATCAGTGGGGGAAAAGGAGTGAAAGTTACAGTTGAAGTTGATTAAAGCTGACAACGATATAATAACTATATACAAAAGCCAACAGTAGCAAGTTGTACTTTGAGAGCTGGCTATTTAATGAGCAACCACTGAAGAGGTGTAAAGTTCATTTATATTTATTATAATGTTTCACAATTGTTGGTTAGTAATGATGTAAATTTCATTTTACTAAGATGAACATTACTTATCTCTAATGTACTTTCATAATGGCAAAATAATATATGTGTTTGTATTAGAGTATCTCTTCACTTAAACCAAGTTTATTTTGTTTCTGTATGGAGCTAAATCTCAAGTGAAAACAATTCCATCAGGGGAAACAGTGCACACAGAAAGAAAGCACAGTCAAAACAATCTGCCATCGTGGGACTGCATTCTGTTTGGAAATATAAACAGTAAAGAAATAAAACTAATATTTTAACATAAAACAAGTCTGAAATATTGAAATAAAAGATAGGTATATCAAGTAAAATTGGGCACTGGCAGCATTTTACAACCAGTGTCCAGGGAAGACCACTTTGGAGGAGATATTGCATGCAGTGCCCAGACGGATAGAAGGATAAAGGCATCGGTACAGTGAAGGGGCGTGGCTGGCACGTTCCAGGAATTTTCAGAATATCTGTGCATAGGGTGGGATTAAGGGGGGGTAAGGAAAGTAACCCCTTCTGGAGCATTGAAGGTCAAGTAGAGCCTCACAGATGAATGATGTTCTGAGATGCTTCTCTGTGTGAGATGGAATGTTACAGTAGAGCTTTCAACAAACTGTGTGTTGTTATCAGATCCCTCTTGATTATGGCCTCAGAGCTCAGCTCAAACAGAATGGTCTTAAAACAGTCAGGAGACAACTGAAATAGTCTAGATGGGTGAAGGAGGCTTGGACCAGCCTGGGCTCTTAGCACCATTCAAAATGGTTTGGGTTTATATGGAGATAAAAAGGGGAGGGACATATTTTATGGCAGTTTCATTTGCCAGTGTGAGAAAAGCAAAGGGATCAATTTTATGTTGATATAAAGTTCAGAACTGTTCCACAATTTGTGGACAGCAAACATGAATACATAATCTTTCAAAAGGAAACTTCGTATAGATAGGGGCTTCTTAATCCTATGGGGATTGTAAGCAGAGCTCACAGATTCTACAGTATGGAGTAGGCATAATTTTATCCTCACATTTAGAAATTTATCATCACCTATAACTACGTTCCTAGCTTTCTTCTCCTTAGTTTATATGTGTATGCATATCTCCTTTCTTCTCACTTAGTTTATATGCGTATGCATATCATAGTACATTTGGTATTGATATCTCAAGTGCCACTTACATTCTTGACTACTTCCTAACAATGGTAACTAGGTCTATTGCCAGGCCTTATTATTTAATGTCTTTATAAAGCTTATCTAACACAGTGACACACATCTTCATAAATTCAATCCAACACAATTAATTTCTTTGGAATATTATGTGTTATATTTTAGGCAATTTTAGACATTATGTTGAAAAAAGCATTAACAGATTTTACAGAAATGTAAAAAGAGTCTGTGATACAAAAACATTTAAGCTTTACTCTTAACCATGTTGTCTACCCTTGGAAGTATACCAGTGGTCCCTCACAAAGGAGGTAGGGATTTTAATGTTGGCATACTTTGTTGTGGACCTACTCTGTGCTAAGTCATCCATCCACTTTATTTCACATAGCAACCATTCAAGAGATGGGTTATCCCCACCTTATGTAAAAGGACAACAATACTTAGAACAAATAAGTAACTTCCCAAAAGTCAAATGCCTTATAGGGACTCAAATTTGAACAACCTTCCTAACTGTACCTCTTCTTTGTTTGTTTGTTTGTTTGTTTGTTTGTTTGTTTTAGAGCTTTATTGTAGGAGAGAGAGAGAGAGAGAGAGAGAGAGAGAGAGAGAGAGAGAGAGAGAGAGAGAGAAGAAAAGTAGAGGCTGGCCATGGCCACATGGGGAGAAAGGAGGAGGAGAGTGAATGGTGAGAGTAGGAGAAGAAGAGGTTATGAGAGCCTAACTGTACCTCTCAAGCACAAAACATATTGCATTTCGCCACAAAAGGCTCAGTACTACCAAGAGAACCGCACATTGATGCATCTCACCAAGAAGTGGAGGTGGAGGAGGAGGTATGAGAAGCAGATAGAACAAAATCCGCAGAGGATACCTTTACTACAAAGCAAGCACGTTTCCTCTTCACCCCATCTTAGCAGTGAATCCTACTTCTTTTTCTGAGGTCTAACACTCAGGCATTATATGGTATTTGGACTATTCTCAGGCTGACAGGCAGCAGGGCTGGAGACTTAGTGATAGAGAACTTGTCTACCATGCTCTATGCCCTGTATTCAGTCCCCGGGGCTACAAAATTTGATCAAAAGAAACAGGAAGGATAATGTAGACTTATGCGTACTATAAACGCATTTTACACAATAATAAACAGTAAACTAGCTTGGTAAGAAAGCTACATTGGTAAGAAACCTAGGGATTGAACATTACTGAGTCTAAATATGTATTCTCTCTTGATGTGTGCTCCAAGTCCAGATACCCTTTCTAGAAGGATTATTATCTCTTCCCACACAGCTTGAATCCTCATCTCCACATACTTGCTTAAAGGCATGTTTTTTCAGCAAACAGGTGGCCTCCTAATATTTAGAATATGAACAGAGCAATGATGGAATTAGGTCACCCACTGATTAATAGTCCCTGTGTATTAGATTATCAAAGTGCCAACTGAGGACACCTCATTAAGATTTCCTTGGTTTCATTTATAGTCAAATGTTTACAGATGCTTCCTGAAGAATTTTGAGCAGCATCCTCCTGCAAAATGCCTTTTTCCTAATTTTCTGTGAAATAAGCATAAGTAGTAATTTTTACTACACATGGGTTATTTTTAGAAAACTGAATTCCAGACCAAGTATTAAATGTGAAGCTGTTGTTTCTGTCTTCTTCTCCTGGGTCAGGCCTTCAACACATCAAGTAGGTTTTTCATCTAAAATCAAACAAGTCTCTTTGTGAATAATTAGCTCTTGATTGATGAGTGACAGCTAGAAGGGAAACTTGGAACCCCCTCCTTTCCCTTTAATGGGTTAGCAATTTTTCTTAATTTGATAAGAAATAGCACTATTCAGATCCTAAAGAACTTCAACAATACTGGTGATATTTTTTAGTAAACAAGTGACATGATCTTATAAAGTATATTTTATTTTACAAATATAATAATATATATTCATATGAATGATTTAATACCACTGACAGGAAAGATACCTTGCTTAATAGTCCAATAAACTTTTTTTCAAGATGTGTGTGTGTATGTATGTATGTATGTATGTATGTATGTGTGTGTGTGTGCATGTGTGTGCCTGGGAGTGCACAGGACAACTTCAGGTATCAGTCTTTCTCTTCCACCTTTTTTTTTTTTTTTTTTTTTTTTTTTTTTTTTTTTTTTTTTTTTTTTTTTTTTTTTTGAGACAGGATCTCTCCTGCTTTCCTGATGCATATTTCAGTCTAGTTGACCTGTGGGCTAGATGCAATTCTCCTGTCTTTTTTTGAGGTAAATTTGGATTAGATATACTTATACAGTTAATGTCTGCTTGTTTTTTTATGTTTTTTTAGAGTTCCCAAATCAGGATGTCTGGCTCACATGCCTACAGTGTTACACTGAGCCTCCAAGTACTTCTGTATGGGTATGGGCTAAGATTGAAGTGGTGTGGTATAGGTCAGTTCTTCTTATGGTTGCTGACAATTTGCAGCTGCACAATTTAAGTTAGAGCAAAGAAGGAAATGAAATCTAATGGAGGGCATCCTTTGCTGGGAAGTGTGGTGGTAGCCTTGTGCCATGGTTTAAATACTTCATCATAGGCACTGGGTTCTGCTTTGCTCTACTGTGAGGACGGCTCCAACCATGACAGAGTTCTAGGGAAACTACTTTCTTGCCCTGTACAAGAGGCTCCACACCTGTTTGCACTTGATCTTCAAGCCCTATTCAAAGAAAATGAGCTTTCCTTACAACTCTGGAAAATGCCAGAGAATAAATCTAGAAGGTAAGTCAATAAGAACTTTTTAAATCATGAAAACATGAATGAATCTTGTATTTGTGTTTTTATCAATGATTGTCTTTGGCCTATATAAATTCATATAGCATGCTTTTCTTGAATTTAATATTCACCCATGAATGAGTGAGGCTCCCAGTCCATCAGTTGGTATAGAAGTATAATTTCCATTAGCAATCCCACAGCCAAATCTGTCTCAGTTCCAAGCTTTAAATATTGCCCCTGTATCATTGAGAGTGGAGGTTGTGTGGGGTAAAGTGACCCCTTAACTTTCTGCTGGGTTCCAACTGAATAAAAATTCAAATGAAAACTGATCATTAACTCAAAAATGTACACAGAGTTTTACATTTATGTTGAAGATCTGAATGTAAGGAGAAGACAACAGAGTTGACAAAACAGAGGATCATAGAGTCAGATGATCGGGAGGAGCAACTGCAAAACCTAACGAGAGTGTGGTGCTTCTCATTGGAGTTTTTGTTCACTGTAAGCAGTAACATTTTCTCTGTTCCGTTACAGAAAGAGGCCTTTACCAGATGAGAGGTCTCTCGTGTCTTTGGGAACAAACATGTCTGTTTCCTGGTACACAGTTACCCATTTCTCCTTTCCAAGGAGTGTTAACTCAAATCACCTTCTTAACCAGAAAGACATGTTCTCCTAGTGTCCGGACTCAAGTCTACACACCCAGCTTCTTCACTGCAAAGCTGCACTGCGCACTGACACATTCAAGCTTGTCATCAAACACAACTCACTGTATCAGCCTTTCTTGCCCAGTCGCAATGCCACGTTGGCTTCTTCATAAAACAGTCGTTAATGATTGGGCTATCCTTGTAATATCCAGAGAGATAACTAACTGATGACTGAATGCTCTGTAATCTCATCAGCCTTAAGGATGGAGTATGTCATTTTGCTCCAAGTACATTGTCCAACTCATTCCCCATTGAAGCCTGCCAGTACATTGTCCAACTCATTCCCCATTTGAAGCCTGCCAGTACATTGTCCAACTCATTCCCCATTAAAGCCTGCCTCCCACTTTGTAACCTGTCAGTCTGCTAAAATTATTCTACACTATATATTCTTTAAGCTTATTTATTTCATTACCAAGGGAAGTTGCTACCATCTGTGCTGTTGGAAATTAAACTTACTCTAGATATATTTTTAAATACTGAGTACGGTCATCTCAATGTTTGCAATGATGAGATCTTCTGTCATTAATACTTAAATGTACAATTTTTACTGAAACCCCTTCTTTTCCCTGAAAGAAATAATCATAAAGAGATATTAGTGGGACAGCATCATGAAAAGGAGCTAAAATACCCAACATGGATTTTGCTTAAATAACTTGTATCTGAGTATTACATAAAAAAATCATAATGCAAAAAGAGCAATTTATGAGTTAAGTAAGGTTAATAGAATAGGAAAATATTTGCTGCAATTTCTTTCAATAAATAAGGCGATTATAATTATGTAAGCAGGTGAATTACAGGATAATTTCTAAGTTTATGAAAACAGAGAAATGAAATGGAATGTAACAGGAAAAACAATGGTTAGGATCAGTTGGTAAGATGAGAGCAGTGGGGCTTAGGTCTCTCCATCTCCTGATTATCCACAGAGATTACTGTTGTGATTGGGAGTAAGTAAATAAGTAATTGGTAGCCTCACACATGACATTTTGTTTTTGCTTTCTTCCTCCCAAATTAATGAGTTTCCTGTAACTTAGGGAATGCAGCCACATTCACTGACACTTCTAGTTAAACACCCAGTGGAAATTCTTTCAGAATCCCAGAGACTTGGCTGGAGAACAGTTCAAAGCAAGACAGAAAAACAATGGCTGCCAGACTGGGTCACAGCAGGAGTGGCTGGAAGAATCACAAAGTTCAGAGGGAGGCTGGAGAAAGTGAGCCTCCTTTTGGGGAATGCAGGCAGGCAGGTGGGTGTAGGTGAGCTCTGGAGTCTGGCCTGTGGGCAAGCCCAGGGAAGGCTCTCTGGAATGCTGTAGGCATTCTTCTGGCCCTTCCTTCACAATCCCTTAGGACTGAAGTATGCTGTGAATCTCCTGTTTCTTGTGCTCTGTTTTGGATGATGGGTTTAATCTTTTAAATAGCCACGGAAACATAAAAAGTATTTCTTAAGACTTTTATTGGGAGTGCTGTAGGTGGATTCTGAAATAAAGGTTACATAGCTGGCTAAGCACAGAATGGCTTGCAGCTAAAAGTGCCATCTACCCTGCACTGAGAGGATCCAGTATTTTGGCAGCAGGAGACAGAAAGTTGGTGAATATTTCAGGAACCTGAACTAGGATCTTCCCTTGGTTACCATGGCCTGTGCAGAGCCTGCTGAAGCCAGACTGCCTCCCTTGCATGAGATTTAACCCCTCCTTGCTCTGCTGTGGGTTTGAATGCCTGGCTTTTCATTTCCTCATTGTCTGAGGAAACTCACCAGGCCATTCACAGGTGTCTGTTTACATCATGGAAGGCAGGCATCTGTCACTCCTTCCTTCAGAGGGCCACTGGATTCTCAGTTCATGGGTAGGAAGTAAATAATCATTGTTTTATTTCAAATTAGTGTTGGTTCAAGTGGCACCTGGAGGTCCTAAAGATTCCATTCAAGACAGGTCACACACCCTGGCCATTTATTTGAAGTGAAAAAACAACCAAAAAAAAAAAAAAAACCCAAACCCGCTATTCTGATCCTTCCACGGCTCCTCAACACAAAATCATGGCAACGAAGAAGGTTAAGGATCTAAGGAAAATTAGAGTTAGGAGCCTTATACACGTCAGTTTTAAGAGCTCCTGCAAATTTATTAGTGAATAAAGTGCTTGTTGGCAAGCATATTAAATTGCTTGTTCATTCTTAATGATATTTAATCCCATTGCATGTTAACCTGAATTCACTTGCTTGGACTTACTGTGAAACAGTTGCCTGGAACTATATTCAGTGTTTATCTTTTGGTTTTATCCTTTATAAGGAGATGTTTTACATATTGAAAACAATAGATAGATAGATAGATAGATAGATAGATAGATAGATAGATAGATAGATAGATAGGAATTGTTTCAAAGTGGTACTTTAAGGTAGGTTATCTTGGCAATTTTGTTTATAATGGCATCTATCTCCAGAAATCCCTTCCACAGTCATGTCTTTTTCACATAAGAAAAACTAAGATGAATAAGAAGTCAAAAGAGAGCCAACCAATGGCTCAGGGGCTCGGAACCCCAGAGCCTTCATGATAGACGGAGAGACCAGCTCCTGCAAGCTCTCCTTTCACCTCCTCATGGGTATTATAGCTTGCACACACACACACACACACACACACACACACACACACACACACATACAGAGATACACATAGAGATACAGTTGCACACACACACACACACACACACACACACACATATAGACACATACACAGGACAGAGACATAGACATACAAATGCACAGACACACAAAAATATATGAACACACAGACACACACACAGAAAGACACATATGTATACCATACACACCAAATAAATGTAAAATATCTTTTTAAAGGAATGCACATAAAAATTGATTATAACATGCTCTATTGACCAATATGTCTCTCTGAAATTTTGCTTATTAAATTTTCAAACCAAAACCCTTATTTTAATTAGGGAGTCTTTTAAGTCTTTGAGTTTATTATCTTCCCCATAATAAAATAGTGGTACTATTTTCTTGACTACCAGGATTCACCAAGCTGTGATGACTGTGTATACTGCATTTGTATACTACATTTGGATCCAGGCACAATCTATACTGTAGTCTTTTTCTATACTGAGATGCTGGTCATGTGTAGGGATAAAATCAGAACTTTTTTTTTCATTAAAAGGAAAAAAAAAAAACAACCACAATGTAACTTGTTATTGAAAATTGCAGTAGGAATGGCTGCAACATTGTGATGGAATTTATGAAAAAGCACAGGGTGGTTGCTAGTGCCCCGTCAACAAAAGTGCATGTGACATTCCCATTAAAAAGCATTCAATTGCCCTGGAGACCCATGGACTCATAGATTTTCTGTGACATTAATGGGATTATCAAGATATAGCCTTTTAATTTTTAAACTATCTATCTAAAGTTAATAGGCTAAACTAACTTTAAATATCATGTATGGGAGCTAAAACCTGAGTTAATTAAGTGTCTACACATGTACAAATTTGTGTTTTCTGTGTCCTCAGTGCATTTCAAGGTTAAAAAGCTCTTATGTTGTTGCAAGAATAATGTTTAGAATATGGTTGTTTCTTCCATATTTATTACACATATATGTATGTGTACAAGCACATAAATATTAATTAAACTACCACGAATAATCTAGCCACTCATAGATCTTAAATAAGAATAGTGTTTGTAGGCAGTATAAGACATATGGTGAAGTGTCTTTGGTACATGAGAAACAGAGGTGAATTTTCTGAGCTATTAAAGGAGGAACATCAGGAGTTCAGGGCAGGAGATGAGATTTATGTAGGAAAGATCGTAGTTGGGGAGTATGGGAGCTCAGGGATAGACTGAATGCTGACTGGTACGGACTGTTTCCTTGTGGTCTGACGTCTGGGAACTTATGTGTTTTCATATCTTGATAACTGAACTTCATTCCATTTGTGATTCCTCTGTCTTAAATTCACTTCCTCCAACCATCAGGTTTCCATTACTGTGACTTTAGCTTACTCACTGTTCCAGATCACTCATTGCTTTTCTTGATCTTTATTGCACTGGCGTCCGCATCCAAAAATCAATAATCTGACTGTAACAAACTCCCCAAAGACCATAGCATGATGAATCTGGTTCCCCTCTCCATGAATGGCCTACTCCCGAGTGGCTTTGGATTAGATTCCTCTCCCTAGTAACATCATTTATATGGAGGGATCTACTTCCCAATGGTGCTTCAGGTATGGTAGCACCTCTCTGTTTGAGACATATGCTCTTGTATTTTTGCTACCCTCTTTTACTTCTGTAGAAATAATTAGAGTTTCACTGATCTTCAACCCCCTTCTTGTTGTCTTGGATCCATTGCTAGACTACTCTCTGAGAGCTGGATTCTGTTCTTGTCTTGAGTTTTCAAGGAGATGCAAGCTACAAAAATGAAGAAAACTTAGCATCATTTTTAAAAAATCTATGACCCTGTCAGCTCAGAGAGGACATAGAGAATGCATTGAAGTCTTACATAATAAGGCTCCTCATATACTTTGTTGAAAGAAAATTACCAAAAAGAAAAGGAAATCGATTTTTGTGAGTTTTAAAGTTGCCAGTGGTAAAGAGGT
Organism: Mus minutoides; assembly: GCA_902729485.2. NCBI lineage: Eukaryota > Metazoa > Chordata > Mammalia > Rodentia > Muridae > Mus > Mus minutoides. The sequence goes on along the minus strand of LR750319.1, from coordinate 321,276 downwards.
GAGATTGTTACTATATACGTTCATATACAAAATAGAGAATGCTTTTCTTTACTGAGCTCATTATTTTAGCAATGCATTCTGGAGAGGAAATGATTGGTGATCATCTTTGACCTCATTCAGCTACAGATTTATTACTTTTGCCCTGAGTCACAAATACTGAATGACCCTGTGGTTGATGCTTGGACGTGATACTCATGAGCTACAGAGGCAGTGGGGCAGACTGATAAAAATATTTATGATATGAAAAGACCTTGAAAAATAAGATTAATACATTAATATCTTCCCATGGTGTATCATGTTTAATCACGTCATGGCATTTTATTTATGTCTGATACATGGCCCAGTGTTCATTAAACAAATATACTGTAGGCTATATTGAAATATTTTTTAATAATTATTATACCTTTAAAGATGCAGGACCTAGCTTTGGACACTAGCTTCCTATAGTTAGTATAATGATGTCACTCATTTAAAATTTTTTGATTGCATCCCAGGATCTAATGAAACTCTCAAATGAATTCACTATTGAAAAGTATACTTTAAAAAGCCTTAATTGCATTCAAGGAACAATGAATTCTATAAGTGATTTTGTAATTGGTATATTGTGTTTTTGTTTTTTTTCGTAATTTTCTAGAGGTTGTTCTAATAGTATATAACAGTGTCAACAAATAACAGATAGATTTTAGAAATCTTTCTGCATAACTGATAAATATCATTTTGAACTACATGAAACTGTTTAATGTTTCAAATCAGCATCCTCACAGAGTTCAATAGAATAGCTTTTATAGATTATTTTCCCTGCCATTTCTCTCACCTTTTTTAAAAGACGAGAGCTGCTATTTAAAGGCCCTGCAGATCATTTTGTGAAACAGTTGCTAAGTGAAATACAGCTCTATGTGTATTTCCCTTTGGCTAGGCACACCTGATACAGCTCTGTGTGTATTTCC
>LR750319.1:166735-319792 GCA_902729485.2 Mus minutoides | reverse complement strand
TTTGGCTAGGCACTCCTGAGCTGCAGATTACCTTTCAGAGGAAGGCAGCTCCAGTGAAGAATGTGAGACTCAGATTCCCCACTGTTTATGAGAATATTCAGATTTTTGTACCAATTTAGCTCCTGTTAAGCATTGAAAAATTTCTTTCTGCCTTTCTTTCTTGAGGACTGCAAAACTTTACAAGAACAAAGATGAAGCTCCACGTATGTACATACATGTATGTACATCCACGTATGTACATATGGAGCAGTCACTTCAGTGAAAACACTCCAGATAGTTAATGTTTATACTGACTAAAGTTCCATTGTTAATGAAAGAAAAATAGAAACAATCCCCATCCTGTGGTCAAAATACAATATATACAAAATATTTTTAGTTAAGTTTTTGTGTGTGTCTCTTGGTGGATATGTACACTTGGATATGGACTCCTGTGGATGCTTGAAAGGGTGTTAGATACCTGAGAGCTTGAGTTAGGTACTTACAATCCATTGACACAGTGCTGGAATCCAAGCTCTCATATGTAAAAGCAATACAGGCTCCTAAACACCAACACGTCTTTCCAACTCCAGACTACAATATTTTCAATATGCCTTTATTTCAGAGTATTCTATAAAACAATGTCTGTCTAGTCCCTTTCAAAAAGTCAATACTCTGGACAGTTATGCATTATATTCCTTCTTGTAAGACAATGAAAACTTCTGGAGTAGATCCTTCTTGTGGTGCAGTCAACTTACGACAATGAACAGTAGGTACTGCATGTTTGTCATATGCCCTACCTGTAATAATTCTCAAGTCTCTTCAACACTTCATTTTATTTTTATTTTTCCCAGATAGATTTAGTAGGTTAATATTAGAAACAATACCTATATATTTAGCTACTTGCTCTAGAAAATCCTCCAAAGACATTGGAGAGATTATCTGTGAACTTTCTAACACTGTAAGAAGACAAAAGTCAAATAATACATTGCTGTAAACTAAGTATAAGTATACATATAGTTTCTTCATATCACACCAGTGTGTGCTTTAGTGTCCAAAGGTTCAGACCTCAACACTCCTTGTTCAGTTCATGTTTAGTCATCCACCAGACTTCATGTGCATTAGCTTCAAATATTTCCAGGACATGCAATCTCACTGCAAACTCCATGATCCTCTTGAGCTTACACTCTTTCTTCCCCCTCCTCCGCAGTGATTTCTGAACTGTAGGTGAGTAGGGCTGTTACAGATGTATTCATAGGTTAGATGCCACATCTCTGATCTGTTGTGGTTTTAAGTAATGGTTAATGTCTTCTATAAAGAGACAGTCCCTTGATGGTAGGTGAAGACTACACTTCCGTTTCGGTTTAAGGGCAAATACTGAGAATGTAGTTAGGGATAATGCTGTTTCGTAAAATGGCAGTTATAGCATCTCCCTGAGACATACATCTTCAGTAGCCCTTTGCAGTTGGTTAAATTTTCAGTACCCAACATGATTTTCCTCTTGTGCGGGCCTTACGTCCAATTAGAGAGCTTTTGCTTATCACCACGATATGCTTAGAGTACTCATGCTTTACTGCTGTTTTTATGGTTCATAGGAAAGGCTCCATATACATAGAAAAAAGTCTACCTTTAGTATTTGGACGCAAAAGTTGTGAATCTAAGCCTGTTGAGCACTAATGACTACACCATCAAAAGACACAACTTTTTTTTTTTTTCTACTTTTATTAGATATTTTCTTCATTTACATTTCAAGTGTTATCCAGCTAGTTCCCTATATCCTCCCCCCTCCCGGCCCTGCTCCCCTACCCACCCACTCCCACCCCTTGGCCCCTGCGTTCCCCTGTATTGGGGCATATAAAGTCTGCATAACCAAGGGGCCTCTCTTCCCACTGATGGCCAANCCCTTGTCAAAGATCAGGTGAGCATAGGTGTGTGGATTCCTTTCTGGGTCTTCGATCCTATTCCATTGATCTACCTGTCTGTTGCTGTACCAGTACCATGCAGTTTTTGTTACGATTGCTCTGTAGTACAGCTTGAGGTCAGGCATGGTGATTCCACCAGAGGTTCTTTTATTGTTGAGATGAGTTTTAGCTAGAAAAGACACAACTTTTTGTACTTACTTTTCTTCTCTACATTTAGTCAGTTCCAACATTAGCTGGAGACATGAAGCATCTTCAGTATCTTCGGCTCAGTGTTTAATTGTAGAAGAGACGCATAAGCGCACCTTCATGGTAACATTCTGCTCATAAATCACTATCTTTCCCTTTGCAACCGCATTCTTGAGGACCTCCTTCTGAGTATTCCAGTGGTGTGCTGTCTGCACTCACTGGTTGTAGGTTAGTATATGTTCTTGCATTATGACTTCCTTGAAATGTGTGCACTCATAAAATAGGCTTAAATGCAAAAGCAAAATTTCCACAAATTCTAGGCTGTTGTTCATCTTCTGTATGTAAATATACATGGGGAAATGCAACCATGTCTACCCAACTTTGCTTTCATAGTGAAATGTAAACATTATTTTTATATATCACCCTAGTATATTCAGAGAATATTTTTAAATGAAGAAAATTAATTTTTGACTTGTTTTATCAAATCTGTATAAAATGTAGTGTTGACACATTACTTTCTTTTTCATGTAGTTATTTTAGGTAGACATGGTTGGTGGCTTCTGACCAGTTTTCTTTGTAAAGCATTTTCCTCTATTTCTCCTAGAGCAGAAATGTAAGGAAACACATACAGCTCTAGAAAAACCTGAGCTTCGGTTGACTCAGTGGTGTGGGCCAGCTTAAGAGTCATCTGCAACCAGCAACTAAAATGCCATTGCTATTACATTGCTGCAAACTTAATTTCCTCATGACGTGGACTTCCTGCCTCAGATACCTGGGTACCTGTATCGGCAGGTGCAACCACTAGAGAGAGTCATGTCAGACTCTCAGATCTTGATTCAGGCATTTTAAACATGACCTTTGCACCCTAAGATACCCACTCCCCCAAAAGCCCCCATTAATAGAGGCAGTACATCTGAGGATGAGGAGAGATCCAGCTCCTCCTCCCACTCTGGGTGGCTTCCTTGCTCTTCCCTGGCACAAACTTCTTCATAAACTGCAAACCAAGGAGGACATCAGTGGTTCTCGAGATGACCTTCTCCTGGGGAGCCACTAAGAAACACCAGTCTAAGCCAATCAAACCAGAACCCTACAGCATGGGTCCTGCTCACAGGGATTCCCAAATGCTCCCAGGAGATGTATCAGCAGCAGAAATATGTTGTCTTAATGATAAATTTCATCTTAAGAGAGGAAAACAAACAAACAAACAGCCTAGTTTCAGTAAAGAAAACAAAACTAGAAAACATAACAGATCTGTCGTTTGAAATCAGAGTTAATGGTTTCACACTAGTTGTCAAGACATGAATTGGTATGTTAGGTCTTCCTGATTGTATAATTTAACAATGTTATGGAAATATTTCATTGTATTTTAAAGTCTTGATTAATGCATTCATGTTTGTCAAGGGCGACTCTTTGTTAGTGATTTTCATGTTTGTTTGTTTGTTTGTTGCTTTTGAGGCAGGCCACAGATATGTAGTCCAGGCTAATTTCAAATCATGATGTACCCATGACTAGCCTTGAACACATTCAAAGATGTCTGGATTCCAAATCTAAGCCCACTCCTAATTTATGTTGCTCCCTTACATATTGGCATGCTAAAGTGTGCCACTCAACAACGATCCCACTCAATAACTCTCTGTGACAAGCTTTTCTTCTATCCCGTTTCATCACACCAACGCTGCCTCTGCTCACCTGCACTCAGGGCTCCACATACACTGGTGGATTCATAGATCAGGACAGGAGCCTGCAGCCAAATTCAGCCTAAAGATTGGTTTCAAATGATACTGATTCTTATTCACACTCCTGAGAAAATTTCATTTCTCTCCACTGGAGGCAAACATCGTGGGTTGAGTGTGAAACTCCCTCCCTTCCTCTAGTATGCAGGCTTAGGAACAACTTACTTCATTATCTCTGCCCATTTCTAGGTGAATTTTGGCTTAACCTAGCTAGTGTTTTTCCTTTTCCTTTTCCTTTTCACAGTCCATATTGAAATTCGTAGTGAAGAAGCGTGCATAGTACCATGTTTTCAATAAATAATGTTCAACCGTATAAAAGTTTTTATCTAGTATGTATAAGGACCAGAATATCATATCTTATGTATCTATGCTAGAACTTTTGACTATTGGTATAAAAATACTTCTGCCAAATGTAGTGATTTTTTTTTCCTCAGAGCAGTTAAGTTACTTAAATTTGGCTTGAAATAACCTACTTTTAAAAGTATAACATTTGGGGGCTGGTGAGATGGCTCAGCGGGTAAGAGCACCCGACTGCTCTTCCGAAGGTGATAAGTTCAGATCCCAGCAACCACATGGTGGCTCACAACCATCCGATCTGGCGCCCTCTTCTGGAGTGTCTGAGGACAGCTACAGTGTACTTACATATAATAAATAAAATAAATCTTTAAAAAAAAAAGTATAACATTTATATTGCTTTATATGCCACTCACAATATTCAAATACATTGGGGAAGATACTGAACTATTGATTCAGGAAAAATCACTGATAGTTACTAAGTATGTTTTTTTTAAAACAGTGGCTTTCTGGAAGAGAAACAGACACTGTTTACACAGTTGTGTGAGTGTGATGAATGGGGTCAATGTTTACCTATCTAAATGTTTCTCCATTGGGTTCCACTGTCTTCCCTGTGGGTTCTTTAGTTACTAATATTAAGTATAAACTTTTCTGTTGTAAGGTCTGTGGAATCCTAGGATGAATAAAGTTCCATTTCGATTCCTAGAAGAAGTCTTATAAATTGAAAGAAATCACATTTTCATTTGCCTTTTCTCTACAATTAATGATGCTTGCATTGTGATTCTGATATTTGGCAACTCCCCAAGGTACAAAGAAGTGTGCCATCGACCCGGAGTCTTGTTTTCTCGGCACTTGTGTTCCTATTATTCAGTTTGTACATTTGAAGGAGATAGGGACCAATTGCTACCATTTGCTGTATCATTATTTTCAATTGTATGTTCCCTTCCCCTGTTGAATTGTCTGTTGCTGGAATGTGCCATTTTTCTTTTCTCACCATTATCTGATGTTCTGATCTGCCAGATGATTAGATTTTAGTAATTACTTTTAAAAAAAGAAAAAGCAGCCAACCTGTAATTCTTATTTTGAAATGCCTCTAATTTCTACATAGGGAACATGTGTCAAGTTTGGGAACTGTATTTTCTCCCCCGATATAATCCATTGGTGAGCGAGGATGCCTTTTGTGTCCAACTGAACCAAGGCTCTGGATAAGTCTTTAAGTGTAAATATTCAGTACAGACTTAAAAAACCACCAATGCAAGGTATTTTATCAGACAAGGCAAGATGAGAGGCCCATGCTTCTAAGGTTGAATATCTGACAATAGTTTTCTTTTTTTACCCAGATATATGAACTCAAGTGCTTCCTTCTGCCACAAATACCTTGGCCCACAGAGGGATGACTGAATTATAGCAGACTCATGCTTTTGCTGAGTTTGGGCAGAGTATGCTTGCAGGATCCAGCAAGGATAAAAATTGATGTCCCTCTTGAAACAGAGTGGTCCAGATGGTGCTACTTTATAGCTGTCTCCAAATACCAAATGCCAAACCGCTCCTTTGATAAGGGAAGGTGGTGTAAAGTTTTAAATACAGCCTCTTGGTGGGATGTCAGTGAATGATGGATCCCAGTTTCAAGCATACAAAAATGTTCTATGTTTAAACATGTTTTACAACCATGGCTGTGAAAATTCTGTATCAAGAAAATTATGCACAGGGGGAAGGATGTGAAACCGACCTTAAAAAAATCTATGTGCAGGCTAACAAACCACATAGATGAGGGAGTGGCCGAGGGCGAGATGAGGAAGTGACTGAGGGTGAGAGAGCTGATGCACCAAAACCCAGTAAACTGTCGGGGTTCTTGATAAAATCTACAGTGACATCTGAACGTGCTGTGTTAATTTCTTAAGACTTGATTTTATATAAAGGGTGAACTTGAGTGTATAAGTTGGCTCATTTATATATACTCTATTAATTAGTCATCTTTTAATGGCTAAGAACCTTTCACATGCCAAATGATGCCCCTGTTCTTTAGATGGCATTGGGGTCACAGCTGGTCAATTAGAACATTTACCTTTGAACACCATTGTAGATTAATGCTGAATAAACAATACTAGTAGGTCAGGGCAGACCCACTAACTGTATGTTAGAGTCATTAACAAGCTCTCTGTTGTCCCTGTAGTCGACATTACTTGTGCATTTGAAAAAACAGGAAAGTCAATAGAAGTAGTAGTAACAATAATAATAACAATAATAATAATTTATTATATAATTAAATAATGACTTACAATTAGTACTAATTATAATAAATAGATTTATTTAACTAAAATTTATAGTTATTATTAATAAATTATTATCAGCATTATCACTATTATTATTTTACCTTTTGGATATATTACACTTATTTTTGCATTTCTAAATAAAAACTTAAAGGCAATTATCAAATTAATCATTTTTTAAAGCACTGAGCTAAAAAATCTTTTTCAAAGACATTTTAAGGAGTAAAATAGCTCTTAAACTACTTACAAGGCAATTTACCAAGCTCATTCTTCAGCCCTTGGCTTTCACCCAGTCGTGTGTGTCCCTCTTACTAACCGTTTGGATCAGGTATGCATACATGTAAATTCTTAGAGAAGGTCCGTGGAATATGACTTCACATATCTGTGCTATTTATTATAGAGTGCCTTCGACAAAAGGGCTAAGTTGTTTACTGTCGCTAGTGTGTGTGTGTGTGTATATATATATATATATATATATATATATATATATATATATATATACATACATATTGGATGGAAAAATAAAAAGACAGTAGTTGCAGAAAGTTAAGATTTAGTTTGCTTAGTTTTATAAAACCTTGGTCCTGTGATTCAGGAAGGATATATAAATACAAGCTTTGTCCTTGAGAGCCAATCTGTTTCTTCAATCTGTTCACATTTTGTAGTCTTTGCATACAATTTACATTTTTGGATTCACCTCTGGGAAGCTCTTCTGTCTTAGCTCTGTCTCTGGATCTGGACTTCAGGTGAGGGATGCTGAAGGAGAATGTAAATCCAGCCATACTCTCTGGATTCCTTTGAACTCAGAAAGACAGGCTTCTCAGGGACCACATTCATTTACACTGAGCTCCTTGGAAGAAAATTGACAGGAGCTGGTACTGTTTATTCTTTTAAAATGAAGCATTAGCAGGCTGTTGGGTTCCATGACAGCCATGACCTACTCAAGATGAGTGGAAATGAGAGATCCTCCTGCTTCCAGAGCAAGGGTTGGGCTTTGTGGAAGGAATACAGGGCTTCAGATCTTCCGTAAGTGACTTGTTTGGCATTCTATAGCAAACTAGCTGAGAGAACCTGTACCTGATCTGAGGCGCATGCTCATCTGCAGTACAGCAAGCACACAGATGCACATGAGAGGGCAGTGGAGGAACGCAGCGTGAGCTGGGATCCAGAGAGCTGGTCACATAAAATGTGAACGCCTCGTCCTCCTCCACATCATTTTCTTGTCCTTGCATTTTTTCTCTTCTCATCCTCTTAGTGTGGACATGGGTACCTCCATGTCTACTCTGGTTGGTGCTTGATTACCTGGGAGCTCTGGGGGTACTAGTTAGTTCGTATTGTTGTTCCTCCTGTTGTTTCCTCCTGCAAACCCCTTCAGCTCCTCCTGTCTTTTCTCTAGGGCCTCCATTGGGGACCCTGTGCTCAGTCAAATGGATGGCTGTGAGCCTCCACTTCTGTATTTGTCAGGCACTGGCAGAATCTCTTGGGAAACAGCTATATCAGGCTCCTGTCAGCAAGCACTTGTTGGCATCCATGATAGTGTCTGGGTTTGGTCATTGTATGTGGGATGTATGCCCAGTTGGGGCAGTTTCTAAATGTCCTTTCCTTCTTTCTCTGTTCCACATTTTGTCTCTGTATCTCTTCCCATGGGTATTTTGATCCCCCTTCTAAGAAGGACCAAAGTATCCATACTTTGGTCTTTCTACTTCTTGAGCTTCATGTGGTCTATGAATTGGATCTTGGGTATTCCAAGCTTCTGGGCTAATATCCACCTATCAGTCTGTGCATATCATGTGTGTTCTTTTGAGACTGGTTTACCTCACTCAGGATGATATTTTCTAGTTCCATCCATTTGCCTAAGAATTTCATGAAGTCATTTTTTAATAGGTGGGTAGTACTCCATTGTGTTAATATACTACATTTTTTCTATCCATTCCTCTGTTGAGGGACATCTGGCTTCTCTCCAGGTTCTGGCTATTATAAATAAGACTGCTATGAACATAGTGGAGCATGTGTCCTTATTACATGTTGGAGCATCTTCTGGGTATATTCCCAGGAGTGGTATAGCTGGGTCCTCAGATACTACTATGTCCAATTTTCTGAGGAACCACCAAACTGATTTCCAGAGTGGTTGTACCAGCTTGCAATTCCACCAGCAGTGGAATAGTGTACCTCTTTTCCCACATCCTCGCCAGCTTCTGCTGTCAGCTGAATTTTTGTCCTTAGCCATTCTGACTGGTGTGAGGTGGGATCTCAGGGTTATTGTGATTTGCATTTCCCTGATGATTAAGGTTGTTGAGCATTTCTTTGGTACTTCTCAGCCATCCGGTATTCCTCAGTTGAGAACTTTTTGTTTGGCTCTGCAACATCTTCACATTGATAGCTTTTAGGAATATTTCCCAAATAAACCCTAGGATACTGAATGAAGCAGAACCAAACTGAATTGTAATAAAACAGAAATAATACTCCAGACAATGGCCTGAGTAGTCAGTGAAGCTCCATAATCTTCGTGAAATCAGTAAATGTCATCACTACTTTTAATGCTTATACAGTGATTCTTATGGACAGCCAGGTTTGAAAAATCACAAAAATCGAGGAATTAGCTTGGAATTTTTCATTTATCCAGGCATTATCAAGTGTTTACTTAGAAAATACTGTATTTTATTAACATGTTAGATTAAATGACTGTCTTCAAGTAGCTTAGAACCTCATTAAATGCAGAAAAACAACAACAACAACAACAACAACAACAACAAACTAGGCCATGCACATTTCCTACACTTTGTGACAGTTTTTCCTGATCATGTAAGTCCATAGCGCATGCACCATGTTGAAGAAGAAGCACATGAAGCTCCGTCAGGCTAGAGCCATACCCTGGAACTGGAATCTGGCATATTCTTCAACTTGGGTACTTTTGGAGATTTTTAAAATTTATTTACTTATTTTATTTATTTATTCAATATTTTCTTCATTTTTTATATCCATATTTTATTCCCCTCCCCATCCACCCTCTGGCTGTTCCACATCCCATACCTCCTCCCCACCCCATGTCTCCATGTGGATGCCCCCACCCTCACACCCTCAGACCTCAAAACTCTCTGAGGCTTCCAGTCTCCTGAGGGTTAGGTGCATCATCCCTGACTGAACCCAGACCCAGCAGTCCTCTGATGAATATGTGTTGGGGGCCTCATATCAGCTGATGTGTGCTGCCTGTTTGGTATTCCAGTATATGAGGTATCTCTGGGGGGGTCCAGGTTAATTGAAACTGTTGCCCTTCTCCTCAGCTTCTTCCAGCTTTTCCCTAATTCAACCACAGAGGTCAGCAGCTTCTGCCCATTGATTTGGTGCAAATATCTGCATCTGACTCTTTCAGCTGCTTGTTGAGTCTTTTAGAGGGCAGTAATACTAGGTCCCTTTAGCCTCAATAATAGTGTCAGGCCTTGGGGACTCCCCTTGAGCTGGATCCTACTTCGGACCCGTTGCTGGGCCTTCTTTTTCTCAGGCTCTTCTCCGTTTCCATCCCTGCAGTTCTTTCTGATAGGAACAATTATGGGTCAGAGTTTTGACTGTGGGAAAGCCACCCCATCCTTCACTAGATGCCATCTTTCTGCTGGAGGTGGGCTTTACAATTTCCCTTGTCCCACTCTAGGGCATTTCATCTATGGTCTCTGGAGAAGAAATCTTTATAAACTGTTTGATAATTGAATTTCTACAGGGGAGCTGATTGCAAATTCCATTATAGATTCTTCTTTAAAAAATAAACCTTTCAATTTCCAAGATCCACTAGTAGAAGTCTATTAGAGAGAGTTTTGACCTTCAGTATAGTGCCTCCCAGTCTGATTAGATTAATCTGTTTCCTAAAACAGGTATTCCTCTAATCTACATACAAGGACCACAGTTGAGTTGGTTAACAGGGCTTCTATCACACTCTTGTTTGTGGAAGTAAGAAAAAGAAAATACTTAGCTTTTAGTTGAGGAAAAATGGTCTAGAGACAATTTTTGCCAACATGGAAGATATATTGGATTTAACATTATTTCACATTTCCACTTCATTCAATTGTCTATTGAAATTTGTCCTGCTAAGTTTAATAAGGGTCATAGAAAAAAATGCTTTAAAGAAGTATTGTCAAGGCTAAAATAGTAGTTTAATCAGTTAAATGTACAAGGACCAAAGTTCAGATGCCCTGATATATATATATATATATATATATATATATATATATATATATATATATATCAGCCAGCAATGAAAGTTTATTTTCCAAAATTCTACAACAGTGACATGGATATCTTGGAGGAAATGTAGAGGAGACAGTAATGTGGGGATCCTGAAAGAAGTATGCCTCATTTCTCTTCCACCTTCTAGGACCCCTCCTTGAGTATGCAGTGATGTCAGAATCCCATCAGACTTTGAGTGAACATTGATTAATGCTAGGCATTTAGCAAGGAACTCTTGTTTAAGTAAACACATGACAATTATTTTAGGATATGCTCTTTTAAACTTATTCCCCATGAATCAGTGTGGACATAATTATATTAGGAGACAATTCCCAAATTCTAGAGTACATAAGAATTACCAGGATGATTGTTTACAAACATACTGTGCATATTTAACTTTTAGGGTAATGCCTGTAAGAGGCAAATAAATATACCTGTCGACAGAACTATGTGGGACTCCCTGGTATCTTTTGGGGTACCTTTAGTTTAAGGGGGGCACAGATGTAGATATTTGTCATCAGGAATCCATTGTTAGAAGTCAAAGTATTTCTGTGGCTATGACTAAATGGGTTACATAATAGTCCTGGGTGAGGGTGGATTCCTAGAGAAACAGTGGTGTGTGACAGAGATAATGAAGGAAAATGCCCACAGCAATTGTCCCTATATCACTGTTAAACCATTTCTAATAACTATACTCCCATGAGCTACTGTTTACTACAATGAGTCACTTTGCAAGTGATTTTCCTTTCACTGTATTTAAGTAATATTAAATATTCCAAATGAAAAGTCTGTGCCATGTCAGTCTCCTCAAGTTATGGCAGATATCAGATAGCAGTAATGATTGAAGTTTTCACCTGTCATATTACCTGTAACTTAAGGAAGAACATAGTGTCGTTAATTTCAGATCCCTACTCACCTGCAGAAGTACAACCAACATATGCATGGCCACATCCTCCTTTTGGCTTAGGAATTCTGCTTTTAAAAATTTATCCCAGACAGATGGGGAAAAGCCCATGGGGTTTCTGTCTGACCCAATGGACTGCAGGCAACCAAGGAAACCTGAGAGTAGAAAAAATAGTGTTCCCACAAAAGGTCACACCAACTGGTCACCCTATGCTAAATTGTCAATCCTTAGTATGTATAATGAGTAACATTATACATACTGAGCTGATTCTGTTTAGGAATATATATATATATATATATATATATATATATATATATATATATATATATATATATATACCTATTCATGTAAAAGCACTTAAAGAGAAAGGATAGTGGAGGAAGAAATGATATAATTACACTCTCAAAAGAAAAGAAAAAAATTACAGAAATCACAGGTCTTATGCACATGAAAAATTAAATATAAAAAGAATTTATCCTAGGTATAAATTTAAATAAATACACCAATATTCGCTGCATTTGCTTATGATGAAAATCAACATTCCTAAACTCAACAGAGTTACATCCTCAGTGGCACAGGTGACATCCATGGTGCATCTACAGTAATAAGATCCAGTAAACAATGCCCCCATGTTGGTGTGTGTGGGAAGGGTACTTTTATAATAGATTAACACATACCTGTAAGTCACTGTGCAAAGTATGCTATATGCTATAACTTGTATTTATGTTACATGGTGTGCTGAGTAAGGGACTTTCTAATTTGCTTTGACCCCATTTGGAAATGTGGGTCACCTATATCATACACACAAGCTGCATTCCAATTCCTGGGATCAAGTGATCCTCACTTATATCTCAGTGCTGGGATAATCTGAAACTTTCTATATTTTTTAATATTTGTTTGATATTGTTATCAGGAAAACTGTTGATATAGACTATACTTTGTTAACAAAGAGATGCATGCATTGCTAATTTATGATGATCTGGCTTGCCAAATGACAGGACATCAGTAGAAAACATTTTGCATTTTTATTTTATCTTTTCCAACCACTAGCCCTGTGAGCTGCTGGCTAGCAACTGCACATGACAGTGCCAAGTCACCAAGTGACTACAGGGTAATCTAATGATATTCTACAAGGGGGTACAGTGCTAGAAGTTTTTAATATTCATAAACTTTATGGGATATTAAATACTTTAATGAAAACAGTCTTTGAGTTAGATGGTTTTGACTGACTGTAGGCATGTATATGCATATATACATATGCTTGTTATATATTAGATGGAGTCTGTTGAACTATGATGGTCAGCAAGCTAGGTATATTAAATGCACTCTTGACTTTCTAAGTTCCCAGATTTTCAATGGTTTATCAGGACATCTCTCCACTTTAAATTAAGGAACTTCAGTACATTATCTGAGTAGTATGGTCCCCTGCCAACACACTGCCAATGGCATCTTTGGTTCTTGGATAAAAAGTGTCTGCAGAGAAGACCTGTCCTTTCTCAGTCAGCCCTTGATTATATCATTACTGTGTTCCACTGGTTTGCCTCTCCAGACGAACTTTATTGGACTGTTTGAAACATTTGGCATGGATAAGCATCCAATCTCAGACTTTTAACTGTAAAGAAAGAATTTGGAATACATTGCAGATACAGTTTCAAGACTAAGAGTACCAAAACCCTTAGATATGAAGATAGCCACAGACTGGAGAACTTAGCAAAAACTCCTTGGTTAAAGGAGAGATGTTCAACTTACAAAATCATCTGGGATTAATTGTTATAAAACATTTTGAGTTTTTTTCTCTTAAAAAATGCAATCAGGAAAATGTTTTTTTTAGCATTTGATCCCCCAGTTAAAGCCAGATGTATGCAGTGAGCTAAGCCATGTGGAAAAGAAAACAGAAACAGCTATAGTGCCTTCCACACTCCATGCTAATCTTACAGCTGTTTTGTGGGGGATTTGGGGAGAAAAGGGGATCTTTGTTTTGACAAGTGTTTTCTAGGTAGTTTGTTCAGTCAGGTCTTCAAGGAACTACCTTGCCATGTCTGTCTTTTGGTCTTCTCAATACTGAAGTTAAGGACATGGGCTATTTATTACTTAATAATTACACATAGAGATGAAGTCATTCATGGCTTTTTGCTGAACTGGACTTGAGAGTATATCACTAGGAGGTTTCCAAACTACACTGAATGAATGAGATGGTCTTCAGGCAGCTTCTCACAAATGCACCTTACCCCATATTTCATTAAGGTTGTTCAGATACAATGGAATTATCTCTTCCTGTTCTATTTCTAGACAGAACAAGATTATAATCAGCACAAAAATATGAGCATAGTCTCAGTCCTTCCATATTCAAAAATAGAAGGCTATGAGCTCACCTAATGTTTGTCATCTTTCATTGTTTTACAGAACTCCTATCCTCTCAATAACACTTTATTACATTTTGCCTACACTTACATTGCTGTGATATCCTAATAGTATCACACAAAACTGATGAAGTCATAACTCAAAACTATGTGAAAGGCACCTAACCTGCTGAGTGTCCCACATTAGCAACATGACCCAGTGTAGAATGTCCTTAACAGACCCCTAGAGTCTTAGGGCTGTGGTTAGTTACCTCTGTTCCGAATCCAAGGAAAAGATCTGACAATACTTTTAGATCCCGGAAATCCTGAAATTCACAACTTGAGGTATGTTTTTTTCTGTATACTTTTGTACACCCATGTTGTAGAGCCAGTATAAGTCAGTGCATATCTCTCTCTCTCTCTCTCTCTCTCTCTCTCTCTCTCTCTCTCCCCTTCCTTCCTTCCTTCCTTCCTTCCTTCCTTCCTTCCTTCCTTCCTTCCTTCCTTCCTTCCTTCCTTCCTTCTTTCCTTCCTTCCTTCCCTTCCTTTCTTCTTTCCTTTCATTCTTCCTCTCTTTCTTTCTGACAGCATATATACTTATTTAATATCCATACACTACATAAGAGTTAACTCTTCATGTCATCTATTCTATGATTTGGATCATATGACTGCTATTGTAACAGAAAATAAATATCTTCATTGTAAAGTTGAAATCATACACTGGGTGGACATTTACAATTTGCTTCTTTCACTTAGCAGTATGCCTTGAAGTTTATTCCATTGCTTTTCATGATTACACAGCTTCTATTTTTTTAGTTAATTATTTTCTATATTTACATTTCAAATGTTGTCCCCCTTATGAGTTCCCTCTCCACAAATCCAGAAGCCATCTTCATACACAGTGTCTAGCCTAGTGCTTCTGCATAGAGTAGTAAACATTTAAAGGTCATGCTTATCCTAATAACAAGACTTTAGCAGTGTGAAATCTGGTAGACTTTATTCATATGAATATACAATGGCATTCTGGGACACTCTCACAATTCCGGGACTCAAGTGATTGAGTAAGCAGGCTCATAAGATCATAGCTGCCATGTCTCAAAACAAAACAAAACAAAACAAAACAAATGAACAACAAAAATCAACAATAAGAAAATTACAATGTAATACAACACCTCCAAACATAGAAGTAAGCCACCACAGATTATACTTAGCTGAACCTTCTTCTATTGTGCCTTCAAATTGAGTGAGAAACTCAATAATCCTCTGGCATTTACCAGAGCTTGTCAGAATTGGTCAGCATCATTACCTTCCCATTACAGCAACCACTACCCTCTAGATCACTTGCAAGAGAACTCTGACCCTACCGAAAGCACCTGTACTCTGTGGTTCTATGGGCTATTGACCTTTAACTCTGTAAATTTAACTGTAGAAACCCGCCTTAAATTATTTATGCTTATTTATTGAATAATTTATGATAATATAACATCCCTTTGAAAGCATTAGACATGTCAAAGAATTTAGTAACAATATTCAAATCATCCATTAAAAAGCAGGATTTTATTGTTTGGTAAATTAAATAAGAAATTAGCTTGTGTTTACATGTGTTTATTACTGTTCCCTTCCCCCACCTAGTCTTCTGGTTTGTGAGGACACTTGAGCACAGAAAAAATGGGAGAGATTGTAGTCAAAACAGAAAATCTTCCTTAGTGTCCAGAGATTCCACATTCACAGGTTTATGACCTAACCTTTCAGATCTCTGAGCTGTGACTTCCTCTGGAATTTGGGGCTCACAAGTATAATTAAGGATTCGACATGTTATCATCCTGGGTTATCTGCATAGGATCTGAAGTCAATATAAGAGTTCTTATAAAAGCCCAATGGGTACAAGCTGTCAATCGGAATTATAGTACTAACTTTTAAAGCTTATCCCAGACTAGCTTATAAGTAAATGAGACTCAGTCTATGGTTATTTTATTTGGTGTTAACAATTACTAGGGTCACACCTAATCTGCTTCTCTAACTTCAGGATACCTCCCCAGCAGTATACCCCAGACACTTGCTGTTTCTCATGGCCATGTGTTCATGGTTCCCCTCCTCGTCTTTGAGTCTTCCTTCTTCTCCCCCAGTCTTTCCTCCTCCAACCTAGTCACTCCAAACCTGCTTACCTCTAATCCCTCCAGTAATGGGCTGCAGCCAATTTTATTTAACCAATAGTTTTATATCAAAAAAGCAAGATCTGCACAACAAAAGCTTAGACCTTGTGGTATAGAATTTATCATTACAATACATAGCAATTGACCAAACCTCAATAGGAGACACACAGGGAGGGGGGTAGTCAGAGGAAGGGGAGGAAAGGATAGTATAGAAAGACTGACTCTGGGGGATTAAAATGATACAGCCATAAGCCAAAGGCTTTGTGCAGTCTCTATGAACTGGACAAGGGAAGAACTCATGCTGGCACCTGGGGAAAGAGTATGACCTTGCCTCCTCCTTGACTGTCGTTTTCCGACCTAAGTTATATTTACAGAGTTAAAGGTCAATAGCCCATAGAATCACATAGAGCAGGTGCTTTCTGTAGGCTCAGAGTTCTCTTACTAGTAGGACATGCATAAGTTTAAGGCAGTTTGTTACTGTCAGTGTAGGAACTGGATACAGCTAGTTAAATAGACCACCTGGAAACCTACAGACTGCCTGGGAATGAACACAAGTACCTGTAATCCAATTCACCCCAAGGTCTGTGCAGTCATAAGAAGACGGTCATTGTCTCTCATTTAAACGAAGGAGGTCTTCATTTGCCCACCTAGAACCTTGCCTTATTTGTAAGATCATGAGCATTTTGTGCTGTTATTGCCTTGGGTTTTTTTTTTTTTCCTAGATGAGCCCTGCCCCATGGCATGATCTTTTCTAATTATATTAGAAAAGACAATCACTGCTTTATGTGATTGTCTTTTCACTCATTTTATTTATTGAGAATTTCATATATTAATATAATGAATTTTGATTATAGCCCTTCTGACTTTAATTCTCCCCAGACCTCAACCACTACCCTATTTCTCTCCCACGCTCATGTTCCTGTTTTTGTTACTATCCATCTCCCATCAAGTCTGGTTAGTGCTGTCAGCATACAGATGGATGTAGGACCATTATAGGACCATGGACAGTTTACTGGGACCACAGGTGAAGAGAACTGACTCTGCCTTCCCTAGCAGTCATCAGCTGTCAGTGGCTCCTCAGCTAAGGGTGGGCTCCTTGAGTACCTCACCTATCCGTTCTTGAATGTCAAGGTCCATGGTCTTTTGCAGGTTTATACAAACCTTGGCAGGTGCCTTCAGTTTCTGAGTACAAAGGTCTTGTGTCCAGGAGACACTGTTTTGCAACACTCCTCTTTGATATTTAGCTCTTAAAATGTCTGTTCCTTCCCCTATGATGTTCCTCATCCATTTGGGGAGGGTTTGTGGACATATGATACAACTATTTCTCGTACATATGTGTAAATGGACTTCAAAGTATCATTTTCTAGTGCTATGACCCAAGGACCATTTTCATGTCCTGGAAATAAAATCTACTGTGTGGTAGCCCAGGGGCCAGAGCAATAACACAGTTTATTTCAAACCATCTGTCAGCATCTCAGAATTGATTTGAAGTATCCTTTATTTGTGATCAATAGCAAGTCAGAATGAAAGTTTTGATTTTAGAGTTAACTATCCCTTGACCCTTTCATATGAAATGTAGTAAATCATCTCAGAGATACAGGGGTAGCAGCTACCAGAAAGACATGATGAACATGTGAGAAGGTCTTGGAACATGTGAGAAGGTCTTGGAACATGTGAGAAGGTCTTGGAACATGTGAGAAGGTCTTGGAACATGTGAGAAGGTCTTGGAACATGTGAGAAGGTCTTGGAACATGTGAGAAGGACTTGGAACATGTGAGAAGGTCTTGGAACATGTGAGAAGGTCTTGGAAGTGATTTTACATGAGAATTCACCACTGAGGAGGTGCCCAGTACACCGCTGGAGCATGAGCACATGTGTGGTGTGAAACCTTCCTACATGGTTGAGTATCCCTGGGGTTGTGAGAGGGAAGCTTATGCCTGTGGGAGGGGCAAGAGTGGGCCAAGTGAGGCCATTGAAAAAAAATCCTGTGAGACCTGAGAATGAACAAGTCCATGGTGACAGGAGTGTGAATTCAGCTGTTAGTAGGAAAGGAACCTTTGTGTCACATATCTCAGCCCAGTAAATTAAAGAGGATGAAATGCTAGAAGCCCCAAAGCATTACAAAGGCTTTTTAAAAAGAAAGGAAAGCAAACCAAACACACATTAATTCCTACATTTCAATACTGATCCAGTTTGCTAATTGGCAGTTGGTAAAAGATACCTACCTACTAAAAGGTCTTTAGCAACCTATTTGCAAGTGGGGCCACTTTGTACTTCAGAGAGAAGAAAGGTTGTGGTTGCCTGGTTTGTTGTTAGCAGCTCCAGTAGTTTAGCACTCTCTTAGAGTTCACAAAATGAGACTAAATGGGCAGTGTGACCAACAGGTGCTCCATTAAGGACTTGAGTGCATCTAAGTCTTCCTTTGGGATGGATACATTTACAGGCAGTAAACCTGGCCTTCCAGGCTCCCGACCTTTGACGTCAGTGACTGACATGCAGCAGAGCTTCTTCTTAGGTTTCTATAGTCAATACTGTCCTGAGAACCTCTCTTCAAAGGACATGAGCTGCAGTCATGTCTTAGCTGCTCTTAGACAAAGGTCATGACCATAACCACCATGTTTTACTCTGGATAGGGATTTGGAAGATAAAAGTTTAATAAATTGTTAAAAAAAATTGCTACACTAAATGAAAGAGATCCATTGAATGGCTTTTAAACTAATATTCAAAAATATTATTCATATGGCACAACATTGGATGTGTTTGTCCAAGAGATATGACTCTGATTAAACTAGTTGCTAATTTAATGAAATTTCAAAATTGTGTCCAAGAGTGAGAATGATATTTTCTAGTATAATCAAATGAAGTTTAGTACTTCAAAGGAGGCAGAGTGAAAGGTGAGTAATAATACTTAATAAGAAAATTATTTGACCACTAATACTGTTGTTAAATATTGATGTGGGGAAAAATTTTACTGTAACATTTATCAAGTTATGTGCTTCTGTCAGAAATGAAATTGCGATCTCTACATCACTAATGAAGTAATTCATTATATATGTTACCTTTAAGAATTTATTGTCTAAGAACTTGGGAAGCTCATATAGGATTGTCATGGTCAATGGGTTGCACTGGGAGACCCTGTGAGGACAGAGGGTAAGAAGTGAGACACAGGATTTGGATGCACATGAAAGATCAAATACCATTTTTTCATCCTTCGCTTTATTTCAAAATTGTTATTAAACACATTTTAAGTGACAATTTTGGATCATCACAGCATGCTAACATTGGAACAGACATGAATCCATTCACATCAACTCTAATTTTAAGATTTAGACCCTGACCCCCTGCTTGTGTGACAGACTATCACCCACATTCTTACAGTTGGCAAAGCAACCGTCTGCATAATGTCCTTCATTGGTCATTTTCCCATTGCCTATAGTAGAATGTGCCAAAACAGGTCTGATCAATGTTATTTTAAAGAACTTACTGTATGATTACATGTGTTCAACAAGTTGAGATTGACACAATAAGATGATTACCTGTCCTGCAATATTCCTTAAACCTAATAATAGACCAATAGACCAGATGTATTCAGTAATATAAACTGTATTTTTAAATCTGGAAAGTGTCTCCTAGCAAATGATGTTCAAGAAAACCTCCTCCTGTGACAAACATGGGCCTAATCGATAAGTTCCATAACTCTAAATTTCAATGTCGTCAAAATTTGCCTGCTCACTCATGTTTTCATCTTGTATTGCAATGTCAGCAAGTATGTTCTAGATTACAAAAGAGCTAATGATAATGAAAAAGGCTGTTTAGCTGTCTTTCTCCTTGGGGATGGTTCTCCTTTGTGTAGTCACCAGTTAAGTGTAAGTGCTCCCATGGGACATTTGCAGTCATTCTTGCTCTTGGGTTCTCTGACCCTCATATAGCCTCTGACACCCAGTCTTGGCCTTTCTTCACCATTATCTTTAAACCCTCCTGTTGCCTTGGGATCTCACCTATGAAATCCACATTTCCTTTCAGAAAGCGATAAGTCCATCTCACTGACCCTGGGTCAAACCTTGCCACAATTCATTCACTACATTGTTAATCCTCAACAGACAACGTGACATTTAAGTGACATGTTACCATGACTAGAGGGCACACTTTTCCCAGAAGTGTAGCACATTTGCACCAAACCTCAGGACATTTCATCTATAGCTCACCGTACAGCAACTCAGTAAGCCAACTTAATTATAATGTCATTAGTCATCTTAATGTAGCCGATGGTTAATTTTATAAGGCCACAAAGAAAAATTTTAAAATATATTTTGAAGGGAAGAGCAAGGCACATGATAAAATAGAGTACTAGACTACATTTCACTTGGAGCACAAGTGGAGTGCTTTGAGCTTGTATATGTACATGTGTGTGGATATGCCTGTGTCTATTGATGCGTGTCTCTTTCTTTGTGTCTGTGTCTGTGTATTTGTATGTCGGTGTCTGTTTGTATGCATGTGTGTTGTGTCTACTTGAATGTGTCTGTCTCTCCCTCTCCCTGCTCTGTCTCTGTCTCTGTCTCTGTCTCTGTCTCTCTCTCTCTCTCTCTCTCTCTCTCTCTCTCTCTGTGTGTGTGTGTGTGTGTGTGTGTGTGTATGTGTGTGTGCAGAGAACAGAGATCCATCTCTTGTTATCCAGGAGCCGTCCACATTATTTTGTAACACAGGAACTCTCCCTAGAACCTGGAGCTTGGCAGTTGGACTAAGCTGGTACCAACCATCCCCATGCCCTGCCTTTTGCATCCCCAGCATGGAGATTACAAGCCCATTCCACCACAAATGACTGTGTTTGCATGAGTGCTAGACAGACCTCAGCTCTCCATGCTTACATTGCTACAGCTCCTTGGATGTTTTATTTCACAATGCTGACAATGTGTGAGCCTGTTTTACCACTCATGTATAAGCTCATGAGAAATACCACATACATTGTAGATGACATTTGGATATAAATACTGAGTATGTAGCTCTTCAGTGGCTTTTTCAGGCATCTAGAAACATCACAAGTGTTTTTTTCATAGATATTCGTTTTCCAGTCTCTGTCAGAAAATCTGCTATTTGGTGAGCCAAGCATGTGAGTTCAGTGAGAAATTAAACTATGAATTTGATGATATGTAATAAAACATAAAATAAAAATGTTAAAATGGGAGTTCTTCTATAAAATTGTATAGGTTTCCCTATGTTATCTGCCTCCTTTTATATGGTATATTAAAATTGGAAGTAAAAATAGAACAGCACCTTTCTCAACTAGACTCTTCCTGATAGCTGATACATAAAAAGTCATATGATCTGTTTACCCCGCTATATCATCCTATGTATGATAGCAAAATGATAACATAATTTATTTCAAGAAATATATCTATAGACTTATGTAAATCCTTTGACTGCTTAAGAAAAAAAATCTTTTCAGTGAAGTAAATTAAAATTTTCCCTTTTTTGGTAATTCTTTGTTATTTGATGTTTCATGACTGCCTGTATTTATGAGGTACAATATAATGACCAGGCCTATAATTATAATGTAAGATGATAAACCAGGGAAACGGGCAATCCCATCTCACTTAACATTCGTTGTTACTCTAGGTTTAAAGCACAGGATCGTGTCTTTCTAATATTTATAGAACAGTTGTAACTACAGTTCTTTCCAGTGATGGTGAGCACCCCTGTCTCCTGTAGATAGAGACTAGTAAGCCAACTCTGTAAGATGGGCTCTCCACACCCCATTCCCCACAGTGGGCACCCTGCTCCTTCAGTATAGGTCTCTAGGACTTTTTTGAGTTCTCTCCCTACAAGGAACCATGTGGGTTCAAATCTCTCTGCTTTTATATCAGTTTCAAAGTAATAGCACCCCTACCCTACATAACACAAGACTAGTTGCTAAGGTTAAATATAGAACCATGTTTTACCAAAGCCAAACTCCACCATAAAGCCAGCAGTAAGCTAGAGAGGCATGGAGCCATTTATTTGCATGATGGACAGGTTGGAGTTCTTGATATCTACTGTTGGAGCCGTTAGAGCCCTGGGTGGAGGTCAGGGGCTACTGCTGCACTGAAACCTCAGGAGGAGAGCAAGATTTAAATGCCCCTGAGTCAGTTTTCTTTAAGCTGAGACTACTTGCTTGCCTCCCAAAGCCACATTCTATTGACCCTTCACCTTGAACTCACAGACTGAAGAAAAGGGCGGTAGAGGAATGATCCGTGATTCTTGGGAGTTGAGTGCTTGCCTTGTTGCTGGACTATGGCTGGACTCCTGCAAGCATTATTTAATTTCTCCCACCTCACGTCACTTCATCTGGACTCTTCGGAGACAAATTAAATTTGCATTAAATCTCTAATTTTCTAGCATTATAATTATGAACAAATGCATCTTTTCTATACTATCCACAAAATAGAATTTGAAAATAAATATGTTGGAGTTTCTGCTTACCTTTTCCAAGTGGCACACGCTTAGCTTCTTACTTTCAAATGTTTATATGAACTTAATTCCACTCCAAGGTAGTAGCAATTTGATTACCATGTTAATTCAACAATATAGGAATATGCTTGACCCAAACCAAGAATTCTATCTAATTATTCATTAACAAAGCTTGCATTTTTCTTTCTTCTAACAAGCTTTACTGAAGAGAGAAATTGCATAGTATGATGAGGAGAGTCTTAGGTCTGACAGTGTGAAGCAGGAAGTTACCAGACACTGGTCGGTGTTACGACTAACCTTGCAAATGGTACAAAGTAAAGTAATGAAAGGATTTGTTGACCCCCCACCTGTCAATCAAAGTGAAAGTCATCAGGCTAAGAGTTGCAGAGATATCATTTAGTTCTAGTTAGTACATATCTATATCTGGGATAAAGATTGCCCTTGAAATTAGATAGATAGATAGATAGATAGATAGATAGATAGATAGATAGATAGATAGATAATAGATAGATAGATGATAGATAATAGCTTAGATTAGATTATAAATAGATAGATGATTGATAGGTAGATAGATAGATAGATAATAGATTAATTGAAAGGTAAATGTATGATAGATAGGTGATTAGATAGAGATATATATGATAGATTAGATTAATTGGTAGATAGATAAATGATAGATAGATAGATAGATAGATAGATAGATAGATAGATAGATAATAGGTAGATATTAGATAGATAGATAGATAGATAGATAGATAGATAGATAGATAGATAGATAATAGACGATAGATACAATGTGTGTGTGATAGAATTGTCTCAAAGGGGCTCTATCAATTTTTAGCAATTTTGATCATGCAATAATTCTCATATTCTTCCTAAAATAAATGGGTTCCTGTCAACTGCAATTGCACCTAATTTTAAATCCTATCTTAGGATTTAGCTTTTGCTAAGGGTATTCAGTATCACTCTTAGAAATGAAACAAACAAACAAACAAAATAGACTCTCCTTGTCTGATGCTTATTTACTATGAATCTTGCTTCCCCAAAGTGTTTAGAGGTTTATGGGACTGTCTATCGAAACCATCTTGGGTAAAGTACATTTAAAAGGTAACGCAGGCATGTATCACTTGATTTCCATTTCCGAATGTCAGCGGAAATCAGAGCCCACACACTCTTCTTCTGTTTGATTATTCTATTATGGACAGAGTGAGGATTGCTAGAGACATACATGCTGATTTAGTGTTGTGCTGATGAAACCATTCAGGTCCTATGATGTGTCATTTCTCACTTCTGCCTTATCAAGGTGTTTCAGCTGTGCCCAAACCAGGCCTGGTAATTGCTTTAGTTGCTGGTGGCAAAGTTATGTCAATGTCAATCCCTAAATGACTTTTGACTGTCTCATGTCATATGTTCTCTCCCAAGAACACAGGGCAGAACAGTTTTCATGCCTGGGTAGATGTATTACTTACAAGTCTAAATACATAAGCTCTGTTTGGTTTTCCCATTCATACATTAAATGCAAATTCATTTTATATTTTTAAATGAAGAGAATGAGAGTTCCAAATTTTCCTAAGTTGCAGTCTCTTGTACTGAGATCTTTCTTTAGGCAAAAGCCTCCTGCACTGACACCATTAAACTATTAATTCAAATTGATTCATGGTGCATTCTAGATCAAGAGAACTGCATGAATGGGTGCTGGCAGAGCTAAAGAAGGATAAATAGAATAAGACAGTCTGGCCATCTCCTGGGAAATTGATGGGTAGGAAGGAGGTGATTTCAGGGATGATTGAGGCCACCATCAATGTAGCATCCGTGTGGCATTGGTTCACCAATCATATAATTAGTAGAGACTAAATTCTACTTGATTATATCAACAAATCTGCAGGATGTTGCAGAAGGCCAGGCTACTTTACACAAAGAGCTAAAACTATAATCCCTAGTCAATCCGAAAACTTCATTCCTTGGGAGAACTAATTTTCAAACGTAAGTTTATTTTTATAAAGCCTATCAGTTTGTCATTGATATTGCTGAACTGTTTTGGCTTAAAAAGAGTTACTACACAAATAGATTCCCCTGGATACAAGACTGTGTTTCCAGGTGTATCTACATGCTTATGGATAAAAAGCATCAGCACTATGAGAAAGAGACATAAGAAAGGCCATAGGGAGAGGTTATTCTAATATTCCAGACTTCCCCCCCCCTCGCCACCTCCCAAAATGTAACTCTCAGGGTGATGATCTTCACTGTTTTGAAATGAGAACAATGACTTAAACTATTCAGTTATTCATGCCAAGACATCGAATCAATCATGCCCTTTTCTTCCAATTTCACACTCTTATGCTCATTTGATTTTAAATTTCTATTTTATTTACATAGGGTATAAGCAAGCATATTTAAGACAGTCTTTTTAGGTAATGGTATACAGAGATAATATAGTCTTTGCTCTTCTGAAGTGTATTATTAGAGTAATACAATGCTTATTTGCATTTGGATATTAATAACCAAAGATCATAATTTTCTAAGTCCCATAATGTTATTAATAACACGTAATAATTATTTTAAAGTTCTCCAAGTAATTGAGGCCACCATCAATGTAGCATCCGTGTGGCATTGGTTCACCAATCATATAATTAGTAGAGACTAAATTCTACTTGATTATATCAACAAATCTGCAGGATGTTGCAGAAGGCCAGGCTACTTTACACAAAGAGCTAAAACTATAATCCCTAGTCAATCCGAAAACTTCATTCCTTGGGAGAACTAATTTTCAAACGTAAGTTTATTTTTATAAAGCCTATCAGTTTGTCATTGATATTGCTGAATGTACTTCTGTTAATATTTAAACTAAATTTCATAATCTGTTAAGTATATGGATCAAAACTTTAAGGCCTAAAATTTATAAAAGAAGTATCTTTCTGCCTCTGCTTTGTAATTTCCAAATGCCTATAGTGACTCCAGCTATTATATCCCAAATTATTCTGTTTAGATATGCTTCTTGTTATTATAGACCCGAAGATATGAACATCTATCTGTATTCTACCCTTCTCCATTGTCTTTGTATTTTATGCAAATAATGCCTACCTCAGTCTCTCTCCTCCCCACTCTTACTCTCTCATTAGCTACTATAGAAATTTCCTTATAGGTACAAGGGCAACCTTATTTTGGCTTGCATATACAGTCTTCTATTCCGTGGATAAATCCCAGTCTTCCTTATTTTTTTATTAGATATTTTCTTTATTTACATTTCAAATGGGATCCCATATCCTGGCTTCCCCTCTCAAAACCCCCTCTCCCCTCCCAAAGTCTTCTTTGTTAGTCTTTTTTTTGGGGGGGGGGGTTGAGACAAGGCTTCTCTGTGTAGCCCCGACTGTCCTGGAACTTACTTTATAGACCAGGCTGGCCTCAAACTCCTTTGTTAGTCTTATAACAGTCTAAGCTCTATGTTGATGCTCTCCATGTCTACTGGAATGTTTCTGAGCTGCTGAACATGTCAGCGAGAAGTCAGCCTAGACATTTTACCCAGAGGAAAAAGGGAATCTGCATGTTTACTTTCTCTTTTCCCTGTGGTTTTTGCAGATAAAAAACTGCCCCCTGGGTCTCATACCCAGTAAAGGCCTCTTATTTCCATTCTGATCAGTGGGCGTGGATAGTACACTGCTTTTCCATAGGGAAGAAAAAAGTCACATATTCCGTACACATCCTTGTTTCACAGCATAGGGATGGCGTGGGCAGTTAATTAGGAGAATTTGGAAATGCTAGGCATCCTTCAGTTCCCTTTTGTTAAACAGAGCCAGAAAAACATGTCCTCTTAGCTGTAGATTAATGCTTGATTCGGTCAGTCTAGTGTCCTGTGGGCCAGTAACTGTGAGTGGAGAAGTTTAAATCTATCAAGAGAAATGATAACCAGTAGGCCGTAGAGTGATAGGCACTGTTAAGCTGATTTATGGGCAGCTGGTGTGACTAACGGTGGTCAGTCCTGGGAGAGTGGAAAATTTGCTAGCGAATCTGTATCTAGACAAGCCAAGAAGAGTGAGCATTTATTTTTAGAATTATACCACTATCTGGCTGGCTCATGTTGGCTTCAACCTGGATTATCTCCAAAGGTCATCTTGTTATCTTGACACATGTGTGTCGAGACTGGAGGAGACAGAAAGTTCTTTATGGCCTTATGCACACTTCCAGGGTTCCCTCACCATAGGCAAGTCCAGTAAGGAATGCCTCCATCTGGAGGTTTATGTTCTTTCTAAATATTTGATATTGCCTTTACCTGAGCGACTGGCTGCTTGACCAATGCTGTTACTAAGATGGATGAGTATTTAGTGATTTGCACAATATTCACGGAGTTTTTCATTCCGTGTAATTTATTGTGCTAAGTGTTAGGGATAGGGGAAAGAAGCAGCGAAGCTGTCAGTTTCCACAAACATATGTCCACACAGATAACTATTATAAAAGGTCAAAGATGTGATTTGCTGCTGCAGTACAAGCTTTACACAGAATAGAATGAAGCTTCTAGACAACAGAAAAGGAAAATGTCATGAAGAAAATACCATATGACTGACTGACTGTTCGATGAGTGGAAAGTATATTCAGAAATGGGCAAAGGGGGCTATTTAGAATCCAACAGTTCCCTTGACATTTATATGAAGTCAACATACAGGATGTGAACATGTTAAGGATATTACCTTATCTGCAAATAGGGTATGTGTAGAGGAAATTCTGTCAATATTAGATCAATAATGCGGCTTCTAAATCAATGGGTACTAAATCACTGTGTCTGGCATCCTTTTAGAAAGGGGTAACACAAATATTAGAGGTGCATGGAGCATGATGTAAAGAGAGATGGTGAAGATAGTTTTCTAAGAGCCCAGCAGAGCAACTTAGGATCCGGTCCCTGCTTTCTTTTGAAGAAACTGAACCTGCTAACCCCTGTGTTTAAACATCTAGCTTCCACTTTATAGAAGTGATGTATTACTACTCCTGGAAACATAGCTATGGCTACTCTACTAAACTAAGAGAGGTGCACTTGATGCAACAGAACTGTTAGAGTAATGCAACACATAAGAGGGCCATGGTCAGCATTTGCTGCATGTGACACAGAGGGGTCAGTATGTGGGGTTTCTAAAGGAATAGAAAATGCAACTGAAAGAGGACGTAGATGACAGTAGGGAGGGTCCTACAAGAGCATGCTACTGACCTAGTGTTACGAATCCATCTATAAGCAAGACTTCGCAAAGGACAGCAAAGATGCCCACTCGGTGCGCTGTGGTCATTGGAAGGAACCGAAGGCACTTCATCTGGCCCCTTGCAATGTGCTCCAGACCCTATTGTTTGACATCAAGAGCTGAAGGCATCAGAATCTGAAAGTATTTTTTCTCAAGTGTGAGTTTCGCTGTAGGCAACAGGAAGCCATTATGAGTTTTCCTTCGTATTGTGCTCTGTGCTTGAGGGTCTTTATTTAGTTAGAGGGCGAGCTAGACTAGCAAGTCATTAGGAAGCAGCTGGCAAAGCCTGGGTAAGAAATCCTGAGGTTTAGTGCTGTGGTACTTGCTTATTATATTCAAGGAAGCAGAGGATGAGACGGGAGAGGACGGGAAAGAGAGAAGAGATATGCTGGTTTTAAGTTAGGACACCTGCAGTATATGATAAGGGCGTGGTTGTCTTTTTCTGAATAACTTTTATCATAAGCTCACTCCTATGACTCTTGGGCTATGATTTTAAATAGAGACATCAGTTGAATTTGTTACATCCTAGACAGTATGTTAAATATTCTAAATTTTGAGTAGCCAATTCATCTGACTTTTCATGGAGGTTGTTTTCCTTCTTCCCAAGGATGCTGTGAAAGTGAGATCAGTCTAAGAAACAAGGAACCTTTTGACAGAAACCAAGTATTGAGCAGAATAACATGCCTATTTTAGAGGAGCGAATCTTTCCTTCCCTTTTTTCTTCATTGAAGCTCTAATAAAGCTTCCTCAAAAAAAATTACATACATATATGCACACAATAATACATACACAATACATACATTCATATTGCATATACACATACATACATACATACATACATATTAAATACACATATACATACATAATACATATGCACATACACATGACAGGAATCAGAACGAGACAGCCAAGTACATAGGAACCTAACTACTCTCCTACTGTGGAAATATTATAGTTTCCAAAACTTTTCATAAAACTAAAGGTAATTTAGTTAGAAGCACTACAGTGGTTATTTTTGAAGTTATATATTTTTATTAAAAGACCTAGGATATTTTGTAGATTAGAGCTTTTTACGGTTCACAAACATATGAATCTGCTAGCATTATGCAATTTAATAGCAAAACCTGGAGATTTTGTGTTCTGGTTTGTGACTACTTGTCAACTGATTAAGGGAGATATGGGGAGAGCCATCAATAAAGACTGGGGGCAATAATATAGAGAAATCAATTTGGATGTCCTATGATATTAAATAAAACTTCATTACCTTGTATGACTCAGAGAACCCAAACCATCTGTCTTTCTGTGTTACCTACCAGTGGTAAAACATGTCTGAGAAATCAATGAGAAATTGATATTTGGTTATTTATCATGCCATCTCAATGCTTCCTCTGGGGGTTTTAAGGAAAGCAATCCATTTTAAATGTATTTCATAGGCAAGGGTGCTCCACCTATGATCTGACATTGGGAATTGCAGAGAAGGCTTAAATTCCCTTTAACTTTTACTATCACCCAAAGAGATCCTGGTGGTCTGTGCTGCTGCCCAGCTTGCTTTATTGCCTTTATCTGCTGATGTATGCTACAGCTTGCATTGATTTTTTTTAGCTGTGTTATGCCTGCAAGATTCATTTTTCTATTTTCTTTGACTTTAACTTTTAGTATCTTTTTCGACAGCCATTTAATTGTATTGATTTTTTTCTAGGCCAGTTATAATTTAGAAAGGAACATTTTAGCGTATTTTGTTTAGAAAATATTGGCCTCAGTGGCTTGCAACTAGCAATATTCTGAAGAGTTGAGCCACAAATACCACTAATTCACTGGGCAGACTACTGCAGTAATGGGCAGACGGTAATAACCGGGCATTGTAAACTCACTGTTGTCTTCAGAGGTTTTCCCTAGAAGGTAGATTGATAGGCTGAGGGCGAGTCTGCAAGCCAGTTTATGGGACAATGGCTTCAAGTGCCTCTTCCAGGTTAACAGCCAGCCCACCTCTTATATCCATGTGGTGGAAGTCACCAGAAGGGAGTCAGCAATCCGTTGACATCTACAAGGGTACCAATTCTCTTGGTGACAAGTATGCCTGCAGGACCTTATCTAATTATTTACCTTCTTAAGGCTTAGGACCATCAAGTAAGGGAGATGACGTAGGGAAAGAGGCTTTTCCTATTTTTTTTTTAAACTACCATATTGTGCAAAAAAATAGTCCTGATCTTATGAGCTGTCCTCATGTGATACTCGCTGCCCTAATGCTTCAACCAGAGTTGAACACAGTGAATTACACTTAGACACTGTCATAGGTTTCCAGTTCTCTCCTCTCTCTCCGTCTCCCTCTCCCTCTTCCTCTCTCCAGTCTAGGATCCCAACCCACAGAATAGTACCACTTACCATAGCTGGATTTCTCCCACTTGAATTAACCTAATAAAGATAACCACACCAAGTATGTACATAAACTCTTCTACCAAGTGATCCCAGAAGTCGTCATGTTGACAGTTGGGATTCATCATTCATTCTTAAATAATAGCTGTTTCATGTTGGGGCATGAATGGCTCTGAGTGACCCCGTGAAAGATTTTATCTACTGGTATTCTTGCACCTAGGAGGAATCAAACCTCTGAGAGAGAGGTAGAGGCAATTTTCCACAGTGTCTCTGTGCTCAGAGTTGTAGAAAATCACATTTCCAAGGAAAGTTTTCAATTTCATGCATTAAGTATTCCTTAGTCTTTAGAAATATTTGATATTTAGTACTCTGCATTTGTTGTAATTTATAAATTGCCTCTTAAAATGGATAATCATTCACAAGAGAAGGAATAATCGAGACAGGCTGTAAATGCTTAAGTTTTGTCTAACTCATAGAGATCTATTATTAGTTGGTTCATATACATGCATCATGATTATTATTGATGAAATTCAGTCATTATACTGTTGCAAGAAGAAAGTCTGGCTTTGCTCATTTCCAGACACAAAAACATTATGCTTTAAACTAAGTAATTAATAGAACTAAATTTTTCATATTTCTAAATCAATACTATATATTGATTAAATATTAAATGTTAAATAATCCAAATATTCTTTATAAAAAAGATTTGTACTTTTTATGATGCTGTACTTTCTCGTTATATGCGAGAATATTTGATAAGGATGCCTTACTTTAATGACATTCCACTTGCATAGGAGAATCACCCTTGACTACGTAATGAGGTCACTACACCCATCTTTGTTGGATACTCAGAGTGACATTGTTTAAAAAAATATGTTAGCTACCCCTATAAACTATGTACTAAGTACTATGCTTATATGATCTTTAAATTTTTATCTTTAAACACTGGTACTATTAGTATTCTTCCCTGAAAGTCTGTTCATATAAATGTGCATTTATGTTACAATTTGGGGGAAAACTCTTATTTCTTGAGAATGTTTTTATATATCTTGGAAAATTGATTGTTATTGTTAGGTAAAATGATTTAGGTTTTTATCTTTGGGCTGCAAGAGTGAAGTATGGCATGTGGAGTATCTTCCTGTGATATGTATTGTACAGCATGTGGAGTATCTTCCTATGATGTATTGTACAACATGTGGAGTATCTTTCTATGATACGTATTGCAATTGTGTCTCTGTGTGAAAGCATGCTAAAGGCACACATGGAGAAGTCAGAATACAACATCACGGAGTTCTTTCCTTTCTTCATGTGGCTCTTGGAGATCAGACTCATGTCCGCAGGCTTCATGGTAAACGTCTTCACTGACTGAGACCCCTCCTCTGCTCTGGAGAACAACAAACTCACATTCTCCATGGTTCTGGATCCTAATCATATCCAATACCAATATGTGGCCACAGTCTGTTATCTGAGACTGCTCTTCTAGGTAACAGCCCACCAACCTCTTATATCTGTGTGGTGAAAGTCACAGGAAGGGAGTCAGCAGTCCAGTGACATCTACAAGAGTCATGACACCTGTGCCCTCATGACCTCATCTACTTACTTACCTCTTTAAGGCTTAAGATCATCATGTGACCACATGAGGCAGGGTAGAATCTGTGTGTGAATTTGGGAGAAGAAATGAAGACACAGACTTTAAACTTCAAACCTTTCTAGATTTACTTTCCTATAACAACTTCATAGGATTTTTATCAGTATTGTAATGGTGACATCTTCTTATACTCAGACTCAGATAACAGAGATGGCAATGGAAAAAACGTAAATGTATGTCAAGTCTTTGTGTCCTCATGTTAATTGGGAGACTTTGTTTTCTTCTGAATCTCCAGGTCTTAGAATGGTAACTCACAATTAGTTGACAGTTTCTAAATACATATATATCTTAGGCAAAGTTTGTATAGATCTGGGCAAAACAATACAGGGGTGTAATCCCAATACCAGGAAGGCATACATGGGAGAGTCAAAGTTTGAGGCCAGCCTAACCTACAAAAGCGCCAGGCCATCCGTGATTTATATCAAGATCCAGTGTCCGGTAAAATAAATAAAAGTACCACTAAGGACCATTTTAGCAAAATGAACTGCTTAATTGTTGTGTAATGAATCAAACATATATTATTATGATGAAAACATATACCAGTTAGGAAACATTGAATGATCCACAAAGTTAAAGAGCTATAGATTTATCCTCTGGTGAGAAAGTAGATGAAAAGTAAATTGTCATTTCTCCCATTTCAAAGGGAGCTACAAAATAACAGCACCCACGGAGCTGGTCAGTGAGAAGAAGCTCAGGCTAGCCTGTCGGGGTGGGGGAGGGGGAGGGAAGGTAGAAAGCAAGGACAATTTCTAGAATGCTAAAGTCATCAGTCTCTCTTAGTTAAAAATGAATCATACGACCTAATAGTAAATAATAAATACTTCAAACGGATATATAATAAAGTTATTAAGACTTCTTCTCTACGAAGTCTCTCCCTTACTCCTTCATAACAAAGTGGGCTATCATATTGCAGTGATCTCTTTTCTCAGTGCCGGAGACAAACTGAGTATCGGGATTTTATAAAGCAGTCTGTTGGTAGATAACGAGAAGATCGTCAGTGCAAACCTTTCCATGCTCCAGGAAGCACTGCATGGTGCCAAGAACACCTGAGAGAGCTGGCTCTTAGCCTGTCTATCTGAGGCATGCCCTGCACAGCCTGGCTGGCACCCACCTTGAGCCTGAGGACTTGCAGAGCCAGNAAACTGAGTATCGGGATTTTATAAAGCAGTCTGTTGGTAGATAACGAGAAGATCGTCAGTGCAAACCTTTCCATGCTCCAGGAAGCACTGCATGGTGCCAAGAACACCTGAGAGAGCTGGCTCTTAGCCTGTCTATCTGAGGCATGCCCTGCACAGCCTGGCTGGCACCCACCTTGAGCCTGAGGACTTGCAGAGCCAGGTCCAAATGCTCTAAGTGAAGGCATTTCTGTGTTGCTGGTGACCTTCTCTGTGTAGAGTGAAGTTTTTGTTTGTTTGTTTGTTTTATGCTTTTATTTTTAAGTTCATGCTGGCAGAATATATCACAAGTTCATGCTGGCAGAATATATCACCAAATGCCAGAAAATGTAAACCCTAACACCTGCCTTTTAAAATTAACTATGAAACACCCCATTTAACATTATAAACACATTTACTCCATTTCACGCGTTTGCAATTTTATTTTGAAATATGGATGAGCCTCTTCCACCGAGCTTACTGACTCAGAATCTGGTGCTGGTAGGCTTATAGGTGCTACTTCTTTTCTGTAGGCTCATGGTTGTTCCTCATAGAAAGAATTCTCTACACATTTCCTCTCCTTCCATAGATTTTGCTACTTTTATTTTTAATGGTATTATTACATATATTATTTGTGTGTGCATGTGTGTGTATGTGCATGTGCGTGTTCATGTGCATGTGTGCGTACCAACCAGCAGGGGATTGTGAATGCCAGAGTACACATGCTGAATTCAGGGAACAAGTTTTGGGCACTATTTCTTTAGTCCACCTTTTGGGTCATGGGGATTGAACTCTAGTTCCCGTGCTTGGGTATAAGGACTTAATGCACTGAGCTCTCTATGGACTTGCCTTGGCATTCCACGGAGGGGCAGTTCATATTTTATTAAAACATTCTCTTAGACATTCTTCCCTGTGTTTCACTACCTAGATATAAGAGTTAAAAAAAACTTTTTCATTTCTCTCCTTGACAGCAGAACAATTGCTACCTAACAGGCTTAATTTCCTTACTACAAGCTTGGAATCCTGAATGTTCTTTCTGATTTTAAATGCAGTTCTCGCCTACTTTGCCTTCACTATTATGTACAAAAATGTCTAAAATTGCAGTAATACTCAAGACCCATCATCATCACAGTGATGGATTTTGGTTAATTATCATTAATAACCATCTATAGTGCTTATCTCTAATTATCATTGTGACATAATCCACCTAAGAACAGGGAGCCTCCACTGAAGAATTGCCTGGATCAGATTGACCTATGGTCATGTTTGTGAGAGGCTGTCTTGACTAATGATTGATGTGAGAGGACTCCGCCCACTTTAAGCCTCACCTAGACAAGTGCTCTTGGGTTGTATGTGAAACCTGATCCAGCATAAACCAGAGGGATCAAACAAGTGAACTGCATTCCTTCATGGTTTCTGCTTCTGGTTTCTGTCCAAACTTCCTTCTCTGACTTCCCCTCAATGACAGGTTGTGTCCCGGATATGGTAGCTGAAATAGACCCTGTTCAGTCATTTTGGTTTGAGTCCTGGTATTTATCATAGCAACAAGAAAGCAAATTAGGACGCCAGCTAACCATCGATAACCGTGTGCATTTCAGATCTTCTCTTCTGTAAGAAAGTCGGTGTTCCTCAGGACCTTATTTGTGTCAGAGTTCTTTAACTCTTTTGCATCACAATATTTCTCTATGGGGAGCAATAAGGTTAAGATATAAAACTTTTACCATGATCATGATTAACGGATATACCAACAAACTAAATATAATTAGGACTCGGACTTTTTTTTTATTAATTTAGATTCACTTTCGCTGATAACCAGAGCATATTGGTATTACATTTTAAGTCTTGTATCATTTATTAGACTAGGTTAAACATTGAAACAAATGTTTTTAATTTGGCTACCAAATTGCTTCCCTTCCATTTTACTATTTTTTTCACACAATTATAATTATTTACTTATTAAGTTCATACTTCTCACCTCTGAACCTGACCTGCTGTGTTTTTCCTGCATATCCTAGTCTGGCTAGTGCTCACTTTATGCACATCAATGAGCACTTATATGAGAACATTCCCAGTATCCTTGATTAACTTGGTCTTAAGTCAATGGTTCTCAGGCTCCCGAATGCTGTGACCCTCTAATACAGTTTCTCATGTTGTGGTGACCTCCAACCATAAAAACATTTTTATTGCTACTTCATAACTGTAATTTTGCTACTATTATGAACCACAAGAAAAACATCTGCTATGTAGGGTATCTGATATGAGGGCATCGTTTAAGAGGCATTCAACCCACAAAGGGTATGCAATCCTTAAGTTGAGAACCACTGGCTTGCATGGACCTTGAAAGCACTGTGCCACGTGGAACAAGGAAGATAGTAAAAGAAAATAAAATGTGTTACATGTATGTATTACCTTTCATATAAGGTGCAAGGAATGAGCGAACACATTGAAACAGGAAGTGGAATAGAGTGCATCAAATGCCAATGGAAGAAGAGAACAAGAAATTCTAGAGCAGTAAGTTTACACACACAATTTCAGTGTGGATGTAGTGTAATTCTGGTAATACATACATCTTCTGAATGCATCTAGTGGTTTGAATTCTGCAATTATAATGCCCAATATGGCATTGTATATGCCTTCTGTACCTCATATAGTAGTATTTAGCTGTCCTATAATGTTAGTTTGTTTGCTGTTCTGTGTATGATTCCATACAAATTATCCCATGTTTGTCTAAACTGTACTATGAACTATGACATCAAATGTCAGGTTTACTTTGAGGATCTATCATTTCTCTGTTTTTGTCTGCCTGCTTTTTTTTAAGCCAACTTTTCTCATTGCAAACAAATGAAATAAGATATTGAGTTTCCACTCAGCATCAAGAATTTGCCCTCATAGAAAATAAGATATTAAAATGACACATTACAGATTACTTCAATAATTCATTAAAATAATTTTTAAATTGGCCTTGAATGACTTAAGAGGCTTCACTTCTTAGATAAGAATTTTCTCATAATATGACTCAAACCAGGATGATGAAAAAAATCTACTAGAAGGATATCAGTTGTATTAGGTGGAATCAAGAATGAGAAGGAAAGGTTCATTCATGTCAGACTTGGATATTCGGCATTTATAAATACCCTGGGAAAGGCCCTGCAGTTAGCAGAAGCACACAGGTACAGTTGGGGCTAGAGTCAGAAAGGATCGTGGTGCATTGAGAAATGAATACTGTTCCAAGTTCTCATTTCCTTCCTCATTCCAGGTCAGAGCAGAGAGAGTG
This sequence comes from Mus minutoides, assembly GCA_902729485.2. Classification (NCBI taxonomy): domain Eukaryota; kingdom Metazoa; phylum Chordata; class Mammalia; order Rodentia; family Muridae; genus Mus; species Mus minutoides. Next base: position 283,685 of record LR750319.1, on the reverse strand, counting down.
CAGAAAATGATGATTACCTATGAATCTCACGCGTTTGCTCTCTCCTCTGACTAAAGAGACTCCATTTCCCTAATTTTCATCTCTGTTCATGGGCCTTTTACTTTTAAAATTCCCTTAAGCATTTTTGGAAGCATAAATAATAATGACCATAAAGACATTCAAATATAATTTGGGTTTGCCTTGACGCTGTGCCATTCAAAGGAGGCCTTGGAAGATTGCTAAACAGCTGTTTCAGTGACAGTGACCGACTTTTCTCCCTGAATACTGTGGCCATTTAATTTCTTTGACATCATAATTTCCATTTTTGACATTAGATCTTTTCTACACAATTGTTCATAAATTAATGTTTTGCCGCCAGTAAGATTACTCAACATTATTGTGTGACACCATGGTTTACTTGCTTTGACAGAATATTGGAGTTCAAGTTCCGTTGCTTGATTCTCCTGAGCTTGTGAGGGGATTGTTTGAAAGATGAACATGCAAATATTTTTGGCAAATGAATGATGTGTTTATTGCACATGAAAGATGCACATGCAAATGCTTATTACTAGTGATTTCATTTTATCCCTGAACATACATAGACAATGAATTTTCTCATGGTTATGAAATTCAATAATAACTATGAATATAGTAACTGATCAAAATAGACATTATAAACTGAATGTGTCTAGATACATGAAGCTTAGATTTAGCAATCCACTGATGGCTTCTCCTAATATTTACTTCCCAGGTCACTATTTATACTTTACAGTTGGCTGCATGGGTTTCCCCAAGAACTACAGTAGAGCCTTCATATTCAGTTAATATTCAGTGTTATAAGCTATGCACTCAGCAATCATTCTCATCTATGATTTCAGACATGTGCCACACTTGTCCTTTGAAAATCATTTCTTGTAATTACTTCATGTTTGTTTTTATTCTTTGATGATTTCACAGAATACATTTTGGTTATATTCCTTCCAATCTCCTCACTTCTGTCAGAGGCCTCCTCTCATCCCTCAGATCATGTCATTTCTATCTCTTACAAACTAATAGAGTTCATTTGTGTTGGGCAACTTGTCCTGAGCATATGACCTGCACAGAGCGATTGTTGATACAAGTGTCACTTCACTGAAGAAATCCCATATTACTTTCCCCAACAGCCATCAATTGTGACTAGAATTTGGTTCAGGTGAGCTTGTTTGCACTTCTGTGTTTGGGTTTTGACTGGCTGGCACTTGGGCAGGTCTTGTACACACTGTCACTGTCTCTCAGTACATTTGTACATATTTCCTACAGTGTCTGGAACACGCTGCTTCACTGACATCATCTGTTACTTCTGGCTCTTCCAGTCTCTCTGCCCCTCTTCATAAATCCCTGGACTTGAGGGAAGGGCTGTGATAAACATGTTCCTTAGGGATGAGCTCTTAGAAGTTTCTCACACACCCTCTGAAAATTGCTGATATAGCTAAGTCCTGAGAGACTTTGACAGTGCCTGACAAATACAGAAGTGGATGATAACAGCCATCCATTGGACTGAGCACAGCACCCCCAATGAAGGAGCTAGAGAAAGGACCCAAGGAGCTGAAAGGGTTAGCAGTCCCATAGGAGGAACAACAATATAAACTAACCAGTAACCCCAGAGCTCCCTGGGACTAAACCAGCAACCAAAGAAAACACATGGTGGGACTCATGGCTCTAGCTGCACATGTAGCAGAGAATGGCCTAGTCGGTCATCAATGGGAGAAGAGATCCTTGGTCCTATGAAGGTTCTATGCCCCAGTGTAGGGGAATGCCAGAGGCAGGAAGCAGGAGTGGGTGGTTTGGTGAGCAGGAGGAAGGGGAAGGGGATAGGGTGCATTTGGAGAGGAAACCAGGAAAGGGGCTAACATTTGAAATGTAAATAAAGAGAATATCGATAAAAAATAAATAAAAAATAAATAACAGTGGAAAAATGCTCATTTCTGGTGCACTGTGTAATTTTCATCTACTTCAAGAACAGTTTTTGTTTTTGTTTTTTTCTGATGAGGGTTGTGAAATGTAATGTATAGTAGTGGAACCATAGGATTAGTTTAAAACCATATGCATTTGAGGTCAGTTCCCACTAAGACCTATGACATATTTAGTCATCGTTTTTAGCTCAATATTTGTTGCAGACATCCTGTGAAGCAATACTTAAATCCAATCCTAAGATGGTTGGTTATGCCCGTGATTTCATGTCTCTATTGCACCAGTGGACGTATCTTTCCAACTGGTCATTATTGTAGTTCACAGGCTTGTGCCTGGGAGAGACTGCTGAATATTTCTTTCTCTGCTCTTGTTGAATACATAGTGTTTTCAGACACTATGAACTGTAGCCAGTAGGACTGAAGTTTCCAGTTGAGTCATAGCTGTATTTTCCCATGTCTTATGACATAATTTTGTTGTAAATTAGGCAATAGGGTCTTAACATCAGGTTGTGGGAAATAACACATAGCATTTGCAATAGGACTCTATGAGACACATTTGGGCAATGACCCAAAAAATATGTCTTTCTTAGTGCTGGTGGTTTTATTTAGTAGCAAATGATGTCTGCTTGAGGCTTTCTTTCTTCTTTTTTATATTGTTACTCAATTTAAGCTCTTTTATATATGTATATATTTTAGGAAGCTGGTACAATAGTAGTTATTCATATGGCTTAATGTTTTCACCTAAATATATTTATGAAGGATCTACAAAGCATCCTCACCTCAGATTTTCCCACAGAAACCTCTCAGCACTTGAGAAATTACAGAAAAATTACGGTCACATCTACAGTGACCCTTAAGATATTGGATTCTATTTTAAATCTTACTAATGTCAGATATACTGTGTCTTAATCAGAGTTTCTATTCCTGGACAAAACATCTTGACCAAGGATCAAGTTGGGGAGGAAAGGGTTTATCCATCTTACACTTCCATACTGCTGTTCATCACCATGGAAGTCAGGACTGGAACTCAAGCAGGTCAGGAAGCAGGAACTGATACAGGCCATGGAGGGATGTTTCTTACTGGCTTGCTTACCCTGTCTTGCTCAGCCTGCTCTCTTATAGAACCAAAACTACCAGCCCAGAGATGATCCCACCCACAATGGGCCCTCCCTCTTGATCACTAATTGAAAAATGCCTTGCAGCTGGATCTCCTGGAGGCATTTCCCCATCTTGAAGCTCCTTTCTCTCTGATAACTCCAGCCTGTGTCAAGTTGACACACAAAACTAGCCAGTACATACTGTTTAACAGCAACGTAATGAAAACTTTTTCAGTTTTGAAATCTTGATTTTCCATGGAACATTTTTCAGCTGCAAACTACTATTACCTGCAGAAAATTTATTCTCTTTAATTCAGTTTTTTAAATCATGCTGAATGAGTGTAACTACATCACACAACCCTTGATTGTCCTCATAGGAAGCCAGCATCTTAGCTGTGTCTGGCCTATGGGGGCTCTTAAGTTTCTCTCAGCCACATAAGTAGAAGGGATCACCCTGAAAGAGCTGAGCAGAAATATATTATGCAGTGTCAGTCAGAAACTAAAGATGCTTAGTTATGTCAATTTAGAATATGACATTTTATTTTAGTGATAAAGTAATAATCGTTTGACATGTTTCAGATATTGAAGTAATAGAAATTTTGTGCCTAATGAGGAAAGTACTAATATGTTTAGTAGTTACTAAGTCCATCAATGTGTGCATATATATATATATATATATATATATATATATATACATATATATGTATATAACCTCTAAATATGTCATTTCAAATTTAGTATTTGAATTTAATTGTTATTAATTATTTCAATTAATTGTTATCAATGCAAAATATTTTAGTTGTACTTTGGAGTTATAGAAGTTAAGTAGTGTGTGTAGCCACTTAGGTAGTAATTTATTCTGTAACAAAGAAAAGCAAAGTATGGCTGGTAATAAAACCTTACAGTGTTTAGGTTACTCTGCCAGCCTGTGCCATCTGACGATGAGGCTGAGTCCTGAAATTAAAGATGTTAATATTCCATATGTATGAAATACAGTTTGAAAATCTATTCCTGGATTTATTTTCTGTGACATAAAAAATACATTGAGAAAATGGTTTCAACTATTTTTCTATAAATCTAAGATTGATGCAATAAAGTTTTAGTGAGGGTTATTAAATTCATGAACATAATACTTGAAGGTATATATTAAGTTATGGAATTGATTGCTTAGCCACAGTAGTCAATGAGATAAACCACTATCATTAGGAATACCAGGAATAGTTGTTTCTTATTTAATCATTAATCAATATTAGCTGTGAGATTATTTGAGGAATTCTTTGAAATTGATCTATTAACTATAATTACATGTATTTGAATATTTGAGGCTGAGGGAGTCATGAAAGGCTTAAGAGAAATGGGAGATAGAGGAATGTTGCCTTTACCATCATGTACCTTACAATTAAATTTTTTCAGTTAAATAGCAGCTAAGGCAGTGCAGATGCTGACAACAGTAGAGGCACTTTAAGAATTAGGTTCCTGTCTCTTTTCAATGAATGACTATCAAGCTCTATGCAAAACTATTTGCAAATATCCATTCATTCATAATGTCCCAGCCAGTATGCAATTTATCCTTAATGTATTTTATTTAATGGCACCGTTTTTTTTCATAGCTTAGGAAACAAAGCTTAGCACTTGTGAGAATTAGGCTCATCTTAGTGCAACTTATATAAATAAATGTGAATGTTTTATTACCAACCCTTCTTTGTATTCTAGTAAATTCAACCCCAATGTCTATATTCAGTGTGTCCCATTAAGTCATTGACTAAGCTTCACTTATGGTAAAACAAGACAAAACAAAAAATAACAGATCTCTACAAGTCTCCTTTTAATATCTTTTGATATACCAGCATGCTGAATATAGTTTTAGATCACTCATGAGTCAGAAATAGCAAACTTTCTCCTTCATCTCTTTGAAATATAAAATGCAATACTCCCTGCTCAGGGTCCTGTAAACTGTGCCTGGATTACTTCCATCTTCTGCACAGCTTCCCTCCTGGATGCACACACAGGACACTGAAATGTTGTGTGCGTGGGTAACTAAAACCCTGGGGCTCTCCTTCGTAGATTTGATAAGTGAGGCATTTATCAGCATGGGAAACTGATGTTCAAAACTTAGGCTTTCTTTGTAGTTTATTTATAATGTCTTCCTATTTGGCTCATTACATATTATATAGAAATCTAGTGTATTATTATTCCCAGAGGGAAAAAGGTGTGTAGATCCACAAAATGAAAAGTAGCAGTCACTTTCAAAACTTCAAGTGTCTACCAACTATAGAAGGGGGTAACATTGACAGAGTGGGTCTCTCAGGTGAAGGCAGAGGCCAAGGGTATCCCATGTGAATAAGATATACGTGACTGGTGACCTGTGTCAGAAAGCCCACATTTCTACAAGCTCACAGCCTGAGCCTCATGAGGCCCAACTTGCAAGTAAATGCTGGAGGTACCCATTCTGTCTTGGAATGTTTTGTTTCCTTGGATCAGTACATATCCATTCTCTAGCAGAAGCTACCTACGGTTAACCTTCTTGCTGTACTTCTGGGGTCTTCATAGTCTCAGTTGTTCTCCTTAAGGACAGTAGAAAAGAATAAGGCAGAGTCCATGTCACTCTTCTTGGTTTTTTTTAATTAGATATTTACTTTATTTACATTTCAAATGTTATCCCCTTTCCTGGTTTCCCTTCTGAAAACTCCCTATCATTTCCCCCTTCCCCCTGCTCACCAACCCACCCATTCCTGCTTCCTGGGCTTGGCATTGCCCTACACTGGGGCATAGAACCTTCATAGGACCAAGGATCTCTCCTCTCATTGATGCCCAGCTACATATGTAGCTGGAGCCACAAGTCCCACCATGTGTTTTCTTTGATTGATCGTTTAGTCCCTGGGAGCTCTGGGGATACTGGTTGTTTCATATTTTTGTCCCTTCTATGGGGCTGCAAACCCCTCCAGCTCCTTGGGTTCTTTCTCTAGTTCCTCCAATGGTGATCCTGTGCTCAGTTCAATGGTAGGCTGGATCCCCATGTCCCTCTTCTTAAAAACAATAAAAAGTCATCTCCAAACATCTAAGTGGGACACTCAGCCTGAGAATGAAATCCTCCAATGTTAGTGAAGATTTTGCAATGCCCTGCAAATGACAATTGTCCTAAATAACCATCTAGTTCTTCATTTAAAATCTAGTAATGGATACCAGAGATAGGTCCTTAAATGATGATTACAGAGTATTTAGGGACTAAATTCTATAAAATGTTCAAACATTGTGAATAAATATTCCCTAAAATCATAGTGTGGCATGTGAAAGTGTTTGCTAATAGAATGAGAATTTAATACGTTAGAAACCTTTTTCTCAGGTTGATAATAGTGGGATCACATAGATTTCCAGCACTACATTTTGTTTTCAAATCTACCATTGCAAATTAAAAGCACTTTTACTCATATTTCAGACAAAAAAGTAACGATTCAAATGGTAGAAAAAGTTGAAAGTGATATACAAAGAATCAAATACTAAACATTAATAACTTAAACATTTATGCATTCTAGAAATACTCAACCTACAAAAGCAATGTTTTTTTAATAATGTATTTTATAACGACCTTCCAGACACTGAACAGTCTTCTGAGAGTACTTAGTATCAACCTGAGTAGTGAAAATTTTTTTCTCAGATTAATAAAAAAAAATCGTCAAATTATATCCACTGAAAACTACAAAATATATAAAGAAATAATATACTGGGTATTTTAGATATCTCATGTCCATCCTTTCAGTAATCAACTAGAACCTTTACAAATTATATCAGAATTAATCAGCTTACACACACCACAAAGGTGGAAAGAAGATGCAGATTTTATTGTCATTATATTCTGCACGGTTTGATGTGATTCCCCCCATCCAGTTCTCATTGTTATCATTTAAATGTCCATCAAGGACAAACAGAGATGGTCCTGTGGTTTCTTCCAGACCCGAGCATCAGTCAGGTTTAATGTAAAAATAAAGTCAATTTTTTTCCCTTAACTTTGATTGAATAAAGTATATTTGCAAATATAAAAGATGCCTATCTTCTGTAGAAAGTTTTTAGTATTTTCCTCTTTGGAAATGCACCAGATACCTGAAAATATACTTTATAAGGTTTCAGATAAAAGTCTTTCTTAACATGCTTCAACAAGATTGAGCCAAGGAAATGGAATGTGTCTATACTTTTGATGTCTAGGAGAGTTTCTCAAATGGCAACCTCTGGAATCTATGCTACACTAGAAAATATAATTCAAACTTATGTCAATTCCTCATCCCAACTTTGTGGAATTTCAATATTTAGAGATTGAATATTGCCTTTAATCCAATCTAGTATAACATTAACAAAAAGTATGAGCCGACTATAAAGAAACATGTTAATTAATCTGAATGATTCAAAATGTAATGTAGTATGAAAAATTACCTCATAAGCACATAAACTATAAACATTTGTCAACTTCCAGTAAAATACATGGCAGGGAAGATAACCTAGTAGGTAAATGCAGAGAATACTTAAGTTGGCTTTGATCTTCAAAATGATTTCTTTCTTTCTTTCTTTTTATTGTTAGGGAAAGGGGTCACAGACTTGTAAATTTAGCTCTTGGGAGGCAGAATCCGGGATATCCTGCTTACACTATGTCTAGCCAGCTTGTCAATGGCTAGCACCATCTTCCAGGAAAGACCTTATCTCAACTAAGGAGAAAATAATTTTGACTTCTGACCTCTAATGCATGTGTACAGGTGCACACATGCATCCTTTTTACCACACAAGTGCACAGAAACACGTGTTCAAACCAGTATAATTTATACTAAATAAAATAATTAGCAAAGTTCTTAATCTTAGTCTACTTATTATTTGAATTTTTACAATAAACTCTTTTTCTTATTTCCTATATAATTAGCAACAGCCTTGAGGAATAATTAATACAATTACATTAATTGATTTTTTTTCTACCTGCATTCAATTATAAACACTTTGAATTGCTGCAAAATATGCAGTGGGGCATAGCTAGAGAAATATCACCACTCAGAACCTGTTTGCAAGATTTCCTTTTTCTTATTAATTCTCTCTGCTTCCTACCCTGAATTTACTCTCCACTATTGGTTATATTTGTGTGTGTGTGTGTGTGTGTGTGTGTGTGTGTGTGTGTGTGTATGCACCTGCACGCAGAGCTGTTGGGGTGGGTCTTGCACATGTCACAGCACATGTGTAGAGCTCAGAGGACAATTTGCCTTGGTCTGTTCTCCCCTCTCCCACCCTGTGTGTCCTGAGGATCAGTCTCAGGCAGTGATCCTTGGAAGTAAAAATGGTATCCACGGAGCCAGCTCACCAGTCCATGTTTGACATCTCCTTGGAGGTTTTGTTTAGCTGTATTTGAGACAGTGTCTCACAATGCAGACTAGGCCAGTCTCCAGCTCACAGTTCTCCTGCTTGAACCTACCAGGTATGTGACAGCAGGTCCCACTGTCATGCCCAACTACTTCATGGTTCTTGCAAACTTCAAAAGCTGTGCACTTGGTTTTCACAATCTATGCGCCTCCCCCCCCACACACACACCTTTTTTTGTTCCTTTCCTTTCTCCCTTCTTTCTTCCTGCCTCTCTCTCTGTCTTTTCCTCATTCTTCTCCCAAACCAGTTAGTTTGGCATTATGGGTTACATATTTTCAAGTGTGATTGGAGGATAATTATGGCCACATTAGAAAATTCAGGAAGGGTCCTATTGTAGCTCACAATACATTTCCTTAAAATATAATTATCTAATTCAAAATTAAGGAGCTTCAAGAGGTTGAAAATCTCAGAACTTTTATTGGGGCTAAGTGGAATATCCAGAAGTCTAGAAGAATAGCCCATTAAGCTAGAAGCTTATAAAATTAGAATTAATGTTAACTCAAAGAAGATGAGACAAAAGAGCCCCCTCCCCAAGGACGCCCCACACATTATTCTTCGTGGGAAAATATTGACCCAGAGTCACTGTTCCAATCCAACATTCCTGTAGGGAGATTGAGAAGTTTAAGTTGGCACATTTACACCCGGATAATAAATTTAAATGAAGAAAGCATAAAAAGTAAAAATACACAAAGATGGAATTTGAGCATAAAAGGTAACTTGTGAGGATGGCACGGTCATAGGCTATACATGTGATCAGTATGTGAATACACATGTAGCTTCAAGTCAAAATGGAAATGAAAAGGTACTGTGTGCCTGTGTGTGCTCATATGTTTGTGTATGTGTGTTCATGTGTACTACATGTACATATGCTTAGTAATGAAGAACAGGCACACTACTTGATTGGTGCTATAATATTATGCATGGATATTTACAATGTGTTTAAGTGTTACTTAATTAGATGTATAACCCCAAACTATTCCCTTATCTTTCCCCATAATGTTAACTTATATAAGTAATATGTTTGTTGAAATTTATTGTACTTGGTGAAAATACACATTCATTTCCTATTTCTATTTCATGACCTTTCCTTTCGTGAACTATATGCACACACGGTCATGCTCTTCTTATAGGAGCTGTGAAAGGCAAACATTCACTCATATGTAGGAAAACGTTTGACTCTTACTCATATGTATAAATGATGTTGGTCTAAGTAGTAACATGTTTTCTGTTGCTGGCAAGTGAGAATTATTTCCTTACCAAACACTCTTCTTTCCATCTTTGGGGATTTTCACAATCACCTTTCCTTTTCTATGTCCATTCCTAACTGTCTCCGTCCTAACAAGCTGAATAAATCCATCATTTAATAGGCATCTGATAAACTTACGAAATGTACTCCTAAAGGGAGCTCTCCAAAAGGAGGCAGCAGCACACACCTGCTTGTTTTTAACCAGTTTATAAAAATCTGTATCAAAAAGTAAAGGGACAAAAGTCTAGACTCAGCTGTGAAGATCCATGTCCTTAGCACTGTTTTCAACTCCACAAAGCAAACAAAAATGTGGGACAAAAATGTGATGCAAAATTGTCCCACGAGACGTGACACCTCTAAGTGAAGTTAAATCACTTCTGTCTGTTTTATATAGAGCTTTGGAATACACAGCCTATACATCCTTTTATGTTTGCTAGGTCTCTCAAACCCCTGGCAAATGCTGCTCTCATAGAAAGAGGGAATTGTTTCCAATCCTGGCTGGAGATCTTAAAGGCCAGGTAACGGAGAACAGTAGGGTGAGGGCCTTCTACAAGCACCCTGCTTAGCACCTCAACTCTGTGCAAGATGGACCCAGCTGCTAAAATGAGGCCCTCATGCCTGCCTGTAGCAGCTCCTATTTAATTTTTTGTAATTAAGACTGGTGTTGTTGTTTTGACATATGTAGAATCCTTCATTCTGAGGGGGTGATACATAATTCATTATGCCTCTGAGCTTAGGGTTTCAGACCTTGATGTGAATTATAGTTCATCATTATCTTTTTTTTTTTCCATTTTGCAGTTGGGGTCCTTTATTTATTTATTTATTTATTTTACATTCAGCAATGAATTTGTATGGACCTCTGGCTTCCTTTTTCTTCTGGTCATTCTCCTTCACCTGCTTAAGGAAGCTGTCTCTGCTCTTTGAGTGCTAGAAGTGCTTAATCTGTGCATTGATTCTCTAGACAGAATCTTGTCCTTAACTTGCTTGTTTACAATGATGCCCAAGACATTCTGGATGACATTGTAGACTCTTCTCGTATTTGCCATGGTTAAACACATATGGGGCGTTCCTTTTTGAATAGTACCCATTCCCTTGATGTCTACAATATACCTCTTCTTGTAAATTCACCTGTTTGTGGCCAAAGGAAGAAATCCATGTATCCTGAAATAGCGAATATATACCAAGTGTCTCTCCTCTTTTCCTTTGTGTTGGTCATTTTGGTGAGTTACCGGAAGATGGCTGCAGTGGCAGAAAAGTCATCATTATCTTATGAATGCCAGGGTTCAACAAATATCTCAAATGCTTTTGTACAAAGCACTTGATGCTAAAGCCAGCTGTCTAACTACTGCATCTGCAGGAGACTTTGGTTGTTTCTGTTTTTTTAAGACCAACCAAGTCATTTGTGTGCAGCTGAGAAGGAAAGGTTAAGACTATATGGGGTATATTGTTAACTATCACATTAATCTGCACTAGCAGATAGAGCCTAAAGAATAATGACATTCTTTTTTTTTTTTTGCTCAGCCCTTAAGTTTAACATTTATGCACAGGTCAAATATAAAACAATTTGCACCTAGAATGATTGGAAAAACAAATGCTATTATAATAAATCCATACCAAGTAGAGAATGTTTTACAAAGTTCACATATAATAAATCATAATTAAAGACATTGAGAAATCAGCATGCATGAATAGCTTGCAAAATATACAGATGCCAGAAACATTTCTGCATACAAACACAGAAGGGAGTGTTCACTGCTGTGTTAGTCTGTCAAAAATATAATGCACTCAAGTACCGAATGAATGAAAAAGAGTTGGCTTTTATCTGTTCCAATTTAGTAGAAAATGAGGAATCTATAAAGATAACATATGCCCCATTAAAAATGGAAAATTCCACAACATTCTTAGAACTCCTTGATGGCTTAAAATTTGGGGGAGGAGTGCCATTCTGAAGACATCCCTAGGCCTACCAATTTTATGGAGCAGGAAAAGAAAATCTCCCTTTTTAGCAGCCAACTGCATAATGTCAGACAGATGTGCTTATGTCCATGATTATAGGATTTGATTTAATTCAGAACAAAAGTATTTGAGCCTTATCTTGGCATGAGAGTTGGCTTTTCAATGATGATAGGACACAATTTAAGCATTACACTCAACTACCCATGAACGGTCAACCAAATAGAATGAGTAATTAGCTAGTGATTTATACAATTTCTGCTTTTGACATTCTCTTGAAAGAAAGTTATCCTTTCTTCTTTGAGTTTTTTCCAACATTCTCCATATTTACAATGTTACAAATTCTCCCCAGGTCTCTTCTAAATAAGTTAAATTTGGTTCATTTTCCTTTATAGTAGACTAGACACACATATAGAGGTATCTCTGGTTCCTCTGTATCTTTTTGCAAAAATTTGAACTAGATATGGACATATAAACCAAGAATTAAGAATAGGATTGGTTCTACAAGATTTTATTTTTGAGCCACAGTACAAAGTAAGAGATTCACATTTCAATGTAATAACAGTGGATGTGAAATGGTTAAGACAGAAGCAATGAGGGCTAGAGAGATGGCAGAGCAGTTAAGAAGCAAGTGATTAACTCTATTGCCAGCACCTGAGAAGCAGAGCTGTCACAACCTGTAACTCTACCTCCAGAGATTCTGATGCTGTCTTCTGGGCACCTATACACATGGCACTTGTTAACACAAATACTTGCTCGTGAAATTAAATTTTATAAATTAAATCTAAATAAATACAGAAATTATTTTATGTAGTCATATGTTAACATTATTGATTCTAAAATAACATCACAGTACAACATGGATTCACGTTCTCAAGCCCGTTGTAGATGGCAGAGGTGGTTCAGCGGGTAACTCAGGTGGAAAAGCAAGCCTCATGACCTGAGTCCATGTCATTAGAACACAAACAAAATCCAGACACATTGACACAGGTCTATAATCTGGGCACTCAGAGAGCAAAATGGGTGATGAAGAAAGAAATATCCCGAACGTCTGTGGGTTGGCTAGCTTGGAATGTACAGCACAGAGGGAAACTTGAAGAGAGACACAACTCCTAATGAGGACCAATCCAGGTTGATCCTCTGTTCTCTGTATGTAGTCCATGGCAGATGAGTGTTTTCATATGTGACACATAAGCATGCATTGCATGTAAATATTGCACATGCACATGAACGTGTGTGTGTACACGGGCACACACACACACAGGCACGTACACACACAAACACACTCCAAAAAGGAAATAAAATGTAATTGCTAAGCTACATGAAATAAGTTTTCTATCTAAAGAGAACACTTATTTTTTTCTCCTGTTTGAAAGTTACTATTTTTATTTCCTGTATGTTTTCTTATGCATTATTTTCAAATTATGTTCATACAGCTGTCAACACAAAAAATTTATGTATTTGATTGAAGTATACTCTTCAAACAAATATTATCTTGTACATCAGCACAGCCTATGAGGATATAAGAACGGAAATGGATAGAAAATTTTTAGAGATGTCTGTAGTGGTTTGACAGGATAATTTCAGATCTACAAAACTAATAATTTAACTGCTGTTATATCCCATGTCTTTCTGATCATTGTAATTTTTGTTGTATTTTACAACTAAAACACTAGTTTGTGAATGAGTGGAAGAAAAATCTGTGAAGCACCATATTGGATCCAAGGCAGCTATCATGTGAAGAGAAGGAGATAAGAGAATTTGGGAGACAGTTATGCTACCTCCTTATCAAACAGTAATTCAGAGAGCTGTTGCAAAGGACCAGAGATAAACTCGCTATTACAGCATGCCTTGTCTACACATAATTAGTTGTTGGAATTCCCTGGAGAAATTGTATTTAACATGGACTGTGGCAAATATCTGAATGCCCATGTGCTCCAGGTGCTCCCAGGTGCTCCAGGTGCTCCCATGTGCTCTAGGTGCTCCCAGGTGCTCCCAGGTGCTCCAGGTGCTCCAGGTGCTCCAATGGCTCTTTGTGCACATAGTAAGAATAAATTATTCCATTGTGAAATTATATTCTGGTACTTATAATCTTGCAAAAATAACAAATTATAGTTTTTACCTCATTTAAATATGAATCTGGCAAAAATGTAACTAGTTTTGTTGACCTTAGTAGAATGCTATAGGAAGATACCATAATGTTTCATTACAGACCGCCCCCCCCAAATAATCTAAAATAAATTTGTATAGTTAACTGTTAAAACTTGTTAATAAATATATAAGAATAAAACAAAGATTTTGCACATGAATTCTTCTCTCAATTTTAAATTCCTGTTTACCTTAAAAATTTGAAATTGGGCAATATAAATATATATTGTATTGGAAAAGCATTTGCTGAAATAGTTTTCTATTTCAGATGTTTAAAACCAACTTTTTATATAAAAGTGATTAGCATGTTACTATCCATGCCTTGTTCTTGAGTTTGTCAAGCTTAATTAATATGAGTTTATGCCAACCATTTTAAACAATATGGCCTCTCCTGCTGTTGTAGAATAGCAGCTCATCAAGTCCTGCAAACCATTTTTCATGATTAGCAGTTGTTTGAATTCAGTACCTTTACTGTCATGTTCAGTCTTTAAATTTGTTACAAAATAGAATCAGGTAGCCATCACAATAGATTTTCCCTTTGTTTGGTTCATCAGTGCTATCTGAACTCAATGTGTCCAGACAAGCCATATTTCCATTAAACATTAAGAGTTTTACAGTCATCTGCAATTTTTATGTAGGAAATAGGCTTGTAGATAAATGGTTTGCCAGCATTCAGACATTTCCCAAGTTCACCCACTCCTTCTCTACTTCACAGTCAATGAAGAACATGTTTCCCACTTATTATATTCAGACTTCAAAGAGTTATGAAAAACACGAATGGCTCTTCTTGCTGAGGAAGACATTAGTAAATGACTTTTACTAAAAGTAAAGAGTTTCAAACAGTGCTTCAACCTCTTAGGAACTGAAGTAGATGAATCAGGGAGGGAACTATCTCTGCAAGTATTGCAGACCGAGGGTTTGTAAATGCTTTCACTGGGGAAGAGAGCAAATCTACTCTCTTGCAGTAAGTATCCTTCTTATGTGTCTGACACTTACGAATTCCAGCTCATCATCCTGTAATACGGAGGAGCACTAAAGTTGTTCAGTTAACCCTGCTTGCTGGTAGTCTGCTTATCCTTGATCTTCGGTTAGAGTAGGATCACTGAAGCCTACTTTGGCATCTGACTTTTGCAGCCTCCTTTAGGCACAAGTCTTACAAGACAAGAGATTAGGGCCAGTAATTTAGTCATCAAAGGAAAACAATGCACGGCATACAAAAGAGGAGTCAGGGATTTGGGAAACAGTATGTGATATCTCTAGAGTCCAGATCCAATTAATTTTAATGTTTGCTGTTGTATTTTAATGTTAGGCAGAAATATTCCCCCAAAGTTACCTTAAATAGTTATCTTCAAGCAAAACTTTCATGTTTTAGCAGCAAGCTTTGTAATTATTTGAAGATGTGAGAGACCACCATAAAACCCCTTCAAGAACAAGTCTCCAATTACTTATGAGTTTTATGAGCTAGATGACATTTAGTGGCTTGTCTAGTGTGTACAAAACATGCTGTTTTAGGGCATAATGCTCAGTGAGCACAGGAGTGTTGGGGTTTTGGGGTTTTTTTTGGTTTTTTGTTTGTTTGTTTGCTTGCTTGCTTGTTTGTTTTTTTGTGTTTTGTTTTGTTTTGTTGGTTTCTTTGTGAATTTTTGGTTTCGTCTTCAGTCTTTCACCAAAAGACATTTCAATATACCAGCATAACTTCTTTATGCCAGGGACGTTTTGGTGGCTCTTCTTGCACTAATCTCCTGCATGAGAATCACATTTGCTTTCATCAGCGCCCCAGGAAAGAGAGCAAAACCCTGGAATGTCTCCAATGACATTGTATTCAGTTTATTACATTTTCTTGTGTTGCCCTTTAGGGAATTGTAGCAAAGATGGCTTTAGACTTTTTTATCAGCACCCGGGGGTTAGCTGTTATCCTGAGATACTTATTGAAGATTTTGTTGTTGTTCTTAAGTAACATGAAATTATTCCTTTTTATTAGAATGAAATTCCCTGTATGCACATGAGTTTCTTTTTACAAATTCTGGTGTCATCAGTGTATTGGGAGATATTCAATGGCTTGCAGATTAACTAAGGACTTTATATAACAATGGCATTTATTTATTATGAGTTCAAGGTATTGCTGTGATATTCCATACCACAAAGCTTGAGGCTTTGGTATAAAATGCTTTTCCTTGATGGAATGAAGTCCTACAGGGAAGCAGGTAATAAGCTTTGTCATGGTGATTTCTTCTTGTCAGGCTTTGGTCTTTGCTCATGGCTGACAGCATGACTGGTGAGCTGTTTCAAGGTTGTGTACCCACCCAACCACCCAAGCTCTGCAGTGGTACAGGAATGGAGAGTGTAAATTCAGAGCTTTCTTATTCCTATTTACAGCGTTACAAACATTATAGTATGGGCACTATGCCCATTGTCAGTGTGCACCCAGGACAACTAGGAAAATGAAGAGGACGTGCTATAGTAAGGCCAAAAAGATTATTTCCATTGTTATTTTTAGTTTATTGCTTTTGCTAGCAGAGTGAGCACTCCATCTAACAAGAGAGGTTCTAATGTAGACACACCGAGTTACTGTAGCGATGGAGCCTGCCCTTCGTCCAATATACAGTGTGTGGATAGGTGAAATTTAATTACTCTTTTAAAATACTGTTCACATCCTAACATCTTAACCTTCCAAGACTTAATAACCTTCTCTGTGCAGCTGATCTGTCTTCTGTCTAACTCCAGACATTTCTTCCATATAGAGATTGAGAACATCTGGTTAACACCCTCTTAGTAATAACCTTTCATATTCCCTTGCTTTTAAAGTAGAATTAGACACCATTATTCTTTTAAATGACATTTTTATATTGAGGTTCCTTTAGCTCCATGACTCTTGAATGTACATGTCTTCTATTGCTATTAAGCATTCTTCTCTCAAGAGAGTTTCCTAATTCTGAAAACCTTTCTTTCTGCTGAAATTCTGCTGTCAATTACTTTGTTTGTGCAGCTGAATATAATTTGCTCTGGAAAGAAAACAGGAAATTGAGAGACAAATTTGGGTACTTAGGTGTTCCATCTATGGGAACAAATGCACTAGGTATTTTCAAAATTTCCTTAGGGGTTCATTCAGATGTAAATAATGTTGCCAAAGTGTCTGTTAGTTTCCGTTCTGTTTGATGGCAATGTTTACATAATTAACAGAGAAAATATTAAAATAGTCTAAAACTTTACTGGTTAAAAATCAAAGTGTTATTATATTTTTGAAATTGTTAACAGGAAATATTAAAAATAAGAGCCTAGGATGATGAAATAATGTAATAGAAAGCACATTTAGAGAAGTAGAATAAACAAGGTCCATCAAGTGGCCGAGTGACATAGCCGGCTTTCTCTTGCCTACAAATTACCAAGGAAAAGAAATGTTCCTTGTTTGTTTTTTATTTGAAAGACCTCTGCTTAGAAGTAGCATGTTCTAAAAAGTCCAAAGTTCAAAGAGATTGGGTTTTGGTTGAGGATTTTCTTTTCATGAATTACTATATTGAATATCATCAACACATCAAGTAACTAAATAAGTTTTGTTTACATGTACTCATGCAAGCTCACACACTTACACAAGGAAAAGGAAGCATAGTATATATCTCAGTATCAATGAGAATTATTTATTAAAACATCATAACTATTTCTGTTTATGAATTGTTCATTTGCTTTGCGTCTTTCCCTACTTCTTTATTTTAATTACCTTCACTTGGTAGCATCTGTGGCTCTTCCCTAGAAGACTGAAACAATCCCTGTTAAAGAGGCTGAAATATATTATTAGGCAGAGATGACACTAAAGCCAAGAAAAATCATATTTCAAAACCTTGTGTAAAACAGGACTGATGTCCAGTGTCTACGTGCTCTGTCTTTGGGAATATTCAAAAGCTTGGAACACCTCAACGTGCCAGGAAAGACTAAGAGTCATGTTGCAGTGTAAAATGATCAAGCATATATATATATATATATATATATATATATATATATATATTTGTGTGTGTGTGTGTGTGTGTGTTTCTTAGCTTTGTAGTTACTTTTGTTTTTCTTATGTATATTCAGGACATTCTTGAAGATCCTTCACTTGTTTGTGCTGCTATTCTTACATGTGGGTATTTTACTCCAGGTTTTGATACCTACTCTCTTAAGTGACTGTGACATGAATAGCCAGTATTGCTCAGTGCATCTCCTCTAATTCCTACATGAACACGCTGAATAACATAGAGAAATATGCTCCAGTATGCGATCATAAAACTCACCAATAAATTTCATTTGTTTAAAGTTCTATAGGAAGGGTAAATTTTAACCACAAATTTGTAATATGTTTCATTTTGATTTGTCTCTATTACTCTGATGACATTGATGCAATTTATATTTTCTGACAAAAATGTGTCTTCCATATAAGCATCTCAAAGTATTGGTACAATACTGACCATAATGTGGATTCCAGATACGTTTTGCATCTGCAGNATTTGTTTAAAGTTCTATAGGAAGGGTAAATTTTAACCACAAATTTGTAATATGTTTCATTTTGATTTGTCTCTATTACTCTGATGACATTGATGCAATTTATATTTTCTGACAAAAATGTGTCTTCCATATAAGCATCTCAAAGTATTGGTACAATACTGACCATAATGTGGATTCCAGATACGTTTTGCATCTGCAGGAATTGGCAGTATACCTCACCATAAATAGAATTTTAAGATTTACCTTTCTATCTAAAGAAGTATCAAATTCATTCTTTGGCCATAATGTAGTAAAATTATGTATTCATTTTAAAAGAAGAGGTAATAAAAATCATATGCACTTGTATGTCCATCTGTCTTTTAAATATCTCCTGACATTTCAATGCATACATATAGGTGGCTTTTTGGCTAAAGAGAATTTAAAGCAGAAATAGAGACAAATTCAGTGTGAAAACTATAAAAATATAATTTATGCAAGATAAAGAATTCAGAATTGATATATTTTTTTAAAAACTAGAAATTGAAAGTTTAACTACAAATTTAGCTCTAGAAAGTGGGGAATAAAATAAGGAAATTAACTTAAAACGAGGATTAAACAAATAGGAACAAGCAAGATGGACTTCCTATGACAGTCCAGAAAGATCTGTTTTCTTAAAATGTATCAATAAATAGTTCTGTCATTGACATAACCAAGGAAGAGTAATGAGCGGAAGTACAAATAACAATGTCAGCAACAACACCAAAAATATTCATAAACACGACTATGCTTAAACAACAATTAAGGATGCCTCTATTCAACAATATAGGACTTGGCTATGAAATCAGAGTCTAAACACCTGTGCATGAATTTTATCAGCTCATGATACATTTTTACCTGCACTTAATTACAGTTTCATAGGACTTCTAGCAACTTGGATGCCTTCTGTAATTGGTTTAAGAAGGATTTGTGGTTTTGTGCTTACAGATGTTAACTGCCAAGTTTAAAATGAGTGACTGACTGATACTATTAGGTGAAATCCCACAAAGTATTTCTGAGATGTATGTATGACCTGTTATCTTAGAGTTTTCCATCTGAAGGTAATGTCTCAGGCCAGCATCATTGCCAGCACCTGGGAGAATCTGAGAATCCCACACCTTAGCACCAACTCAGTCCATGTGTTTATATTTACACTCATTTAAGTTTGAGAAGCACTGCTCTTTATATGTGCTTCTCAAACACACATTTGTATGTTGTGGACACAAATAAGTCCAGAAAAAGAATTGTATTCTAAGGTAGACAGAAGTCATCCAGTTCGCCTGTGTGTTAGTGGCAGTTTTTAGTGGTCATAGTTGATGTCTACATTTTTATTTCCAGGTCCTTAGCCTCTTCTTATTTATAGAATTAAAAACAAAAAAAGTGGTGCCAAGAGGTATAAAGTGGCAAAGAAAGTCTATTCGGAAGCAGAGCATCAGTATAGATCAGCAACGCAGCCTGAGAGCACCCAAGATTCGCTGGCTCTCCCTTGGTGTCTTGTTTTGTGAGGGCCAAGAGAAGCTGCCCAATTAGGCTTAGGCCTGAACTCCTACCTAAAGGACTTTCCTATAACTCGGTCATCATTGGAAAGAGAGGCCCCTTGGTACTGCAATCTTTATATGCCCCAATACAGGGGAACGCCAGGGCCAGGAAGTGGGAGTGGGTGGACAGGGGAGCAGGGAGGGGGGAGGGTGAGGGGACTTTCGGAATAGCATTTGAAATGTAAATTAAGAAAATATCTAATAAAAAATTGGGAAAAAAAAAAAAGAAATGAGCATCAAGGGGTGGCAACTGCCCTGGTTTAAGTGGGGTTTGAGTACAGGTTCTCACAGATGGGGCTCCAGGTTGGGAGTGCTGGCTAGGAAGGGAGTGAGTGTGCCAAGGCCAAGCACAGCACAGGCCAAGGGTACTGCAATTTCCTTGTGCTTGTGGGACCCATTGCACATAAAATCTAGGTGAATGTCAAGCTGAAAGTACACTTACTTGGCTTATCAAAATAGATTCTTCTTTTAAAAAAAATCTTATTTATATGTAAATAATTTTGAAACTAAGTAAGTGCCTAAGAGTAGAAATAAAGTGCATTTGAAGGCCCGTGGATGTAATTACAATATTATGGAAATTACCTCACAGTGGGTAACCTTCACCATTGAATTTTTTTTTTAAGAGGGAGGAAAAGTCATATGGAATGAATGTCTGTATAAAATCTCATCATCTGTTCAGCATATGCTGAATACTTTCAGGAATTGCTTTTATAACCTGATGCGGCCTTAGAGTCGTTTATGAAAAACCGCCATTATTATTAAAAGCCACAATCCTGTTGACTTTTAGAGTAGTTGATTAAAGTAAACTGAGAAGGATCGAATCCTTAAAATTTGTAGTTTGTTCATACCTGTTCCTTCTAGAGCCATAAAAGGGGGGAAAATGAGAGGAATTTGCAGATTAATGAAATAAAACTAGTCTCTAGCACTAATTAAAATGAGAATGGCTGAGCAGATGGGCTTAGCACAGCTGGATGTGTGAGGCTGAAGCTCTTCCCACACAGGTTAGTTAGTGAGGCAGCTCTGTTGGGAGAGGGCACACCTGCTTACTCTCTAAGCAGCAAACTATTATTAACTGTAGCTTTTAGTTTTTGCTATTTTGGCAGTTGTAGCATCCCCTCATCTTTGAATAATCACTATATAACCAGCTTTTAGGACCTCAATTGTGTCATAACTATTATGTGTTTCTCTCTGCATAATAGTGTTCACTTAACATTTCATTCTCATTCTTAACTGCATGAGATTTATAATCATTTCAATGGTTCATTCTTTAAGTTTTTCTGTAGAAAAG
This sequence comes from Mus minutoides, assembly GCA_902729485.2. Classification (NCBI taxonomy): domain Eukaryota; kingdom Metazoa; phylum Chordata; class Mammalia; order Rodentia; family Muridae; genus Mus; species Mus minutoides. The sequence goes on along the minus strand of LR750319.1, from coordinate 262,605 downwards.
CATAAACCAGTGCACTTACTCCTCGGTTCTAAACTTTGACTAGAGTTTACGTCATCTTTAAATTTTGACTATATTATTCATTTTTAAGACTTCAGGTGGTCCTTTGAGCAAAATCTTCCTGGTATATGCAGTAGTGTCTGTGTTTGGTGGCTGATTATGGGACCCTGATATAGCTGTCTCTTGTGAGGCTATGCCAGTGCCTGGCAAATACAGAAGTGGATGCTCACAGTCATCTATAGGATGGAACACAGGGCCCCCAATGGAGGAGCTAGACAAAGTACCCAAGGAGCTGAAGGGGTCTGCAATTCTGTAGGTGGAACAACAATATGAACTGATCAGTACCCCCAGAGCTTGTGTCTCTAGCTGAATGTGTAGCAGAAGATGGCCTAGTTGGCCATCATTGGGAAGAGAGGCCCCTTGGTCTTGCAAACTTTATATGCCCCAGTACAGGGGAACGCCAGGGCCAAGAAGTGGGAGTGAGTGGTTAGGGGAGCAGGGCGGGGGGGGGGGGGAACGATATTGAGGACTTTTGGGATAGCATTTGAAATGTAAATGAAGAAAATAGCTAATAAAAAATAATGAGCAGCCTCATTAAAAAAAAAAAAAGACTTTCCGTGAATCCTGTTTAGGGATTTTTACTTGAAATACCAATGAAAATCATTACCATTTGCATTTTGACATGTGGGGACATTTTGCATGTGAAGCTGCAGTAACAAACTACTATGAGCTAAGAAAACAGATGTGTCCTGTCACTCTCCCAAGAACTAGAGCTGGTGGAGGAGCCCAAGGTTGAGTGTGTTCCCTGCTGTGGGCTTCTGGTGAGCCAAGCTTGGAAGATGTATCACTAGTGTTCTTTACCCCTCCCTCTACCTGGTTATCCTTCCTCAGCTATCTTGCCTTTAAAAGAAATAGAATAGGGCTTATATTAGATTAAGTAATAGACCCCTTGCCAATGACGGTGACATCATTTCAACTGCCTACACACACAAATATATGTAGATGACCTCTCACCCACAGCCGAAGGAGGTCAGTACTTGCACAGATACTTTCTAAATAAATTTATTTTTTGAGACTATAATATAAGTAGATCATATCCCTCTTTCCTTTCATCTCTGTAACCCCTGCCCCTCCATACACCTCCTCTTTCAAATTCTTGGTCTCTTTCCTTTCATTGTTCTTACAGTTAGGGTAACACAGATAGGCATGCTAATGTGGAAGGGGGAAGGTCACTGGAGGTCTTGGCCCTAAAAAGAGAAGTACAGGCAACCAGGGAAGGCTGAGAATGGGAGAAATAGACTTTCTTGGGGACTGGCATACCGATTGGTTATCCAGTGTGCACTTTTTGAGTGAAAAATGAGCTCCATGGCCTTCTTTAGTATTTGACTGTACTTAGACATTGATAGCAAGCTTGGGAATTACTTGCTTAAGCAAATAATGCTTTTCTTAAAAATAAATAAATAAATAAATGGACAAAAGGCTACTTGTATATTTTACCTCCTAAGTACCTTTTATTGTCTGTAAAGGTTGTCACTGAAAAAGCTTTCATTCTGAGCATCAAGAACCCATTAATCAAAGTCTTTTATTTTAGGATCAATGTTTTTTTTTTTTTTTTTTTTTTTTTTTTTTTTTTTTTTTTTTTTGTTAGGTATTTTCTTTATTTATATTTCAGATGTTATCTCCTTTCCTGGTTTCCCCTCTGAAAACTCATCTCCCCCTCCCGCTGCTCACCAACCCATCTACTAGTCCTGGCATTCCCCTACACTGGGGCATAGAGCCTTCATAGGACCAAGGGCCTCTCTTCCCATTGATGCCCAACAAGGCCATCCTCTGCTACATATGCAGCTGGAGCCATGAGTCCCTCCATATGTACTTTTTGGTTGGTGGTTTAGTCCCTGGGAGCTCTGGGGGTACTGGTTGGGTCATATTGTTGTTCCTCCTATGGTGCTGCAAACCCTTCAGCTTTTTGGGTCCTTTCTCATGCTCCTCCATTGGGGACCCTATCCTAAGTCCAATGGTTGGCTGAGAGCATCTACCTCTGTATTTCTCAGTCACTGGTAGAGCCTTTTAGGAGACAATTAAATCAGGCTCTTTCCGCAAGCACTTGTTGGCATCCATAATAGTATCTGGGTTTGGTGACTATGGGAAGGATCCCTAGTTGGGGCACTCTCTGGATGGTCTTTGCTTCAGACTCTGCTCTGCACTTTGTCTCTGTAACTCTTTCCATGGGTATTTTGTTCCCCATTCTAAAAAGTACCAAAGTATCCACACTTTGGGCATCCTTCTTGAGCTTCAAGTGGTCCGTGAATTGTATCTTGGGTCAGTGCTACATTTACACAATGGAGCAGTACTCAGCTATTAAAAACAATGAATTCATGAAATTCTTAGGCAAATCGATGGAACTAGAAAATATCCTGAGTGAGGTAACCCAATCACAAAAGAACACACTCACTGATAAGTCTCAATCTTTCTTAACGGAAGGGTTTCTAATTGGCTGCTCACTTCCTATGTACTCTGGTGTCCTCCCCCTTTTGGAATCTCCTTACTTTAAGGATTCCGTGGCCTAAGAACTAACTGATAAGAAGGAGATACTGAGAAACAAGACAAGGTATGGTTTCAGGTTTCAAGTCAGTTCATGAAGCCTGTAGGTTCCATGTTGTTAGCCACGTTCTCTCGGACCAATTGGCAAAAGGAAAGTTGTTGGATGCAGGCCAACTCCCCAGCAACAATGAAGCCTAGTGGGTAATCCATGAGACCCGGAATCTTGGTTGACATCGGTCTATGCTCAGACACACATCTGTTCTGGATAAAGCTTTAGGCTGGTGAGTAACCTAGAGTCAGGATGTCCAACCACAGAATTAATAACCAATTGAGACTGGCACCTGAATGCTGCCCTCAGTCACTGTGTTGGTGTTGTTAGTGTAGCCCTGATGTCTAAGGTACATTTTCATCACTCTCACAAGTCATCTCCAGCCCGATCCCCTCTGCTCCTAATGTTACTATGTCAAAGCCTATGACCCATAGAATGGAGAGCCAATGCCTTAGGAACACAGAAACAGCAAGAGAAAAAGAAAGTGCAGTTGGCTATGAAAAACCTGGCTATCCAATCCCATATAAAACAAAGATCTGTCTGCCTTTGCTAAGGACTCAGGTCATCTTCCCTAAGGTGTAAAAAGAGTGCTCATTGGCTGTATAGGTCATACACATTCATGATTAAATCCTACAGGTAAAAATGTTGTCATTATTCTTATGAATTGTTATGAATTGTTGAAAGTTTCAAAACATTATTTTATGTTAAGGGCGTTTGATCTGCTTTGTTACTACTTTCTGTGCAAATTAGTAATGATGTTAAAGGCTTTACCAGTGTTTCTGGCAATCTTGAATACAGATTTCTCTACTGAATTGTTCCATGTTGAAATATTAGGTGCCTATACTAAATTTAGGTGGTTAACGGAGTGATACACATTTAGTATGAAGATATGTAGCTTTGAAAGGAACGTTTTCACTAAGGGTCTTTTTGACTTATTGTTCAAGTGAAGCGAGATATACACATTTATATTTTTCTTTTGATGAAATCAACATACTGTGGTGAGGCTGGTTAATCATCCAGTTATTGTTGAGTTCTTCCTTTCATAACTTCGCTTTACAGAGGAGGCTGTAAATAATATTCCCAGTACAATTGAGAAATTATATCCCTGCCACGATTTCAAAGACATCGATTTCTTAACAGAAACCTGACTTTAATTTAGGATTTGGTTTTCCAATGATTAATGGACTGGTTTAAACATAATCTGGGAAATAAAGATTGAACACCTCTTTTCCCTAACACTCGGCGATATTTCTCTGCTCTTGTATTTTGTTGTTCTTTTGAATTACTCTCCAGAATTTATTTACACAGAATTGTCTGTCCTTGGTGTATCCCTTTAAAGGTGAGATCACTCATCAGTCAGTAGTTTGTCTTGATTCCATAGAATGATGAAAATCCATCCTATAGAGACCTTACATTTTCGTAAGTGAGAATGATTTTATCCCATTCTCCAAAAAGTTTGCCTTTCTTGAACTCAGCAACTGAGGGTACCAAAGTTAGTTACATCTCTATGAAACCTCATATTTTAAAAAGTAGTGTTGGGGCACTAAAAGGTAAAAACGGAATCAGCAGTATTGTCATTACACATGTGATGGCTTGTCTTCATGTATGTTCTTCGTAGATTGGGAACTACTACTCCGAAGTGCATTTCCCATTTTGTATGAGCAGAATTTAAAAAGTAAAGTCAAGCCAGGCAGTGGTGACGCACACCTTTAATCCCTGCACTTGGGAGGCAGACGCAGACAGATTTCTGAGTTTGAGAAGAGCCTGATCTACAAAGTGAGTTCAAGGACAGCCAGGGATGCACAGAGAAACACCCCCCCCCAAAAAAAAAAAACAAAAAAGAAAAGAAAAGTACAGTCAAGAAGCAAGTACAAGAGTACTTGTCAGGTCATGCCTGTGCTTAATGCTATAAGGACCAGCACCTAGTATAGCAAAATAGAGCTACTACAAGAATGAAGCAAACATATAAACAAACAAAACACAATCAATAAAAATCCCAAAGAAACAAAAGTAAAAAGAAGTTTTTAGAAAAGAAAAACATTGCTTCTCAATCCCTTTCTCATTTGAAAATGAAAGAATATGCAAAGCATCCACTTCCTAGAAGTGGAAATATCTCCTCTGTGTTCATGGAGGACTTCTTAGCTTCCTCTCGACCCAGTTTCATCCCGATCTCCTCACAGCTGGCCACAGAAGGCCTGAAGGCATTGCCTTTTATGTAGAATCTACATCCTAGTTATAACAGGTCTATGACATGTCTAGTTGATTTGTTTCTAAGATTAGAACTTCATAAAAACATATTTTAATAGATGCCCTCCATAATACGATTAGTAGAGAAAATTGTATTCATTTCATTTCAGCTCTTTACATAATCAACCCAATCAGTAAAGTTTTTTGGTCAATGGAAAACAGAGACATTAAAAAGAGCCTATACTATTTATAATTTCTTTGCTTTACTATCCCAAAAGATGTAATGTTTTGTATTAAGCAACTGCATTTTTATTTATATAGAGAAAGCCAAGACTCATGTCAAGGGGGTGACAGGTACACCCTGATGTTAAAACAAGACCTTCTTATGTGTGTGTGTATTCTATTAATGGAAAACAGTATTGGGCAATGTGCATTTTCCTGTTTCACCAAGCACTCTGACTGCTGCCTCTTTCATGGGCCATATACTGTATTTACGTGTAATATATTGACGTCTGGGCCTCCCTGTCCAGTCTTTGGGGGAATGGCCATTCCTCTCCTCTCAGGGTTTGCAATAGCTCTTTGTCAGCTTCAGTTCACACCCATAAAATTGGCTTCACATTTCCACCTTGTTTGACACTCCCTGCCCTATAACCTCCCTAATACAAAACAGATGGGAAACAGTTCCCCGAAACAATTTTAAAACATGCCAAACTTGTCCACATCTTAAAAGGCAGTTCATAAAACCCAATCTAGAGTCTTAGTCTCCTCTCCCTGGGGTATGTCACAGGAATGTCATGATCGTTCAAAGTTCACTTACACAAAAATCTGAAAATCAGGATTGTTCCTCCTTCTTCTGACCTCCTTCCTGTCTTCCTCCACCTCCTAATTTCTGTGTCCTAAACCTGCTTCAATGTCTTTGGAATACTCTGGCCTCCATCCTCTTGCCTCTCACCTCTTTGGGGATGGCCACTGGCATGCCTGCTGTTTGCCAGCATTCTTCTGTAACAGCAAAGTTGCCCCTTGCCTGAGTTAGTTCTGTGTAAGGACCTTGGTATTCCCAGTCATCAGTGGTCATGTTCCTCTGATATAATTACCCCCCAAACAGCTTTAGATTTCAACCTTTTCTGAACTAAACTCCAAAACAACAACAATAAAAAGTGTTTATCTGCTTACTCAGTTTCTTCCTTAGTACAAACTTTCCCAAAGAGACAGATTCCAGAAATTATATTTTCTTTTAGGTAGAATAACATCTTGCTTGCAAAAATGAAATTAGAACTGAAATTTTGGTTATATGATACTGCTTCATTGAATGATTTATGATTAATTGAGTACTGAGAAGTATTTTTCCTTAATTTTCAAAGGCTAGATTTTGATCGTATTATTCCCCTCCCCCAACCTTTCCAGATCCTACACACCCAGGCCCTATACACTTAACTTTCTGTCCTCTAGCTCTCTCTCTCTATTTCTCTGTCTTCTCTCTCTCTCTCTCTCTCTCTCTCTCTCTCTCTCTCTGTCTCTCTCTAAAAAACAAGAGCAAAATATGAAAATCAAAACAAATGAACAAACAAAAAGCAATAAAATAAAACAAAAGAACAACCTAAGTTCCAGAGATCAAATATTTACCAGCACACAGCACTGCAGAAGTAGGCAAGCCTCTCTCCTGAGCCATGTGGGTCACTATGTGGAGCATCTAAGTCTGATAACTATAATCAAAGGAGTATGACTTTCAAAATGACAGTAATAAGATTTTCTACTAAAATGTTCTGCTCTTACAATAGAGAACCGAAATCTTTCAAACATGGACTCTATTCAGAAATTGTAGAAGGCATCACATAAGCACTAGCTATGGAATATTGCTTTCTGTCCCTTCTCTGTACTCCTTCATTGTTACTGAGGCTCTTGTCACAGCCCATTACTACCCACTTGATCCAGCCTCGCCTACAACATCCCTTGTCTGACCTCTAATGAGCTTTCTCAGTGCCCTTCCTGCGTCCACTTTTGCCTATCTCGATTGTTCACGCTTCAAAACAAAATACTTGCACTTAAAGGGCTCACAGAAAAGACTTCAGACTTGTATTCCATGTCATCTCTCATATCTGCTCAGTTTCTGAGGTATAACACGAAGCCAATGACACCAATATCAAGCCAGTCACAGACAGTATATAATAGAATATATTACTCATACTCCTACAAAGTCCATTGGCCAAAGCACCAATCATTGTTAAATTTTCTTAATACTTATATATCAACTTGGTGTGGAATAATGGTGATACATTATGTGGAGAAGTCAGAGAGCAAATCTCCCACCACCCTTTGGGTTCTGGATATCTAACATAAGTGTTCAGCTTTGGTTTCAAGCTCCTTTACCCTCTGAACCATCTCTAAATTTCACATCTTGTTGGAAAACGACATCTTGGACCACATCAGTATCATGCCCGTGGTTGTGCTCTTCCCCACAGTTTTAGACTGATTTAAAAAATCTTCTTTCCCGGTACCAAATGCACAATCAGTGCAGGTGCCAGCACTTTGGGGGTCTGTGAGCCAAGAAGACGTGTTAAGACCTCTGTATGTACAAACTGAGATGGAAAGGTAGCAATCTGACTTCTAGAAATCCCAAATTCTCCTTTGACTTCAGTTTTCAAAATAAAATTCAAAATTCTGAAAATATCTGTGGTACCAACTTATTGTGGATTAGACCCTATGTGAGTTTATTCCAGCCTCCTGCTGACCCAGAAGGGACACCTACCGGTGCTTTGCCGAGCTTACTCCTCACTCTCTGTCCTTTGTTGGAACTAATTACTTAGATTGCAAGAGATATTAACAAGCCATCTAAGGGTTCTTGTTGAACTGTAAGGCTCCAAGGTTTCTACTTCTTTTGGGGATAATCATATTATGCAAGAATGTTCAGGTCGAATAGTTGACCTGAGAACGGGTAAAGGAAACTCTGAAGGAGGAGGAAAGCCGTTTCTTATTCTGGCAGCCTTCAAACATTATCCTGAGACCTTTAAAGTCTAGCTATGGCCTTTTTCATGGCAAAAAGTTGATGACCTGGGAGTGACTTGCTAGATGCAGGTGGCTCTTAGAAGTAATAAAGCAGGACCTCACCCATCACTGGAATGGGTGTTCTGTGGCAAAACTCTTAAATCCCTTGACAATATGTTGACAGCATTCCCTCCCAAAAGGTCAGGAAACAATGAAAACTAAATATGCAGTTTGGACTCTGCTGTGGTTCTGTGTTCCATGTGCTTTGTCATGAGGGAGTAAAGAAGAGGGTAAGAAAATATCCGCGAAGACTAGAGTGGCATGCGTTCTTCGTATTACTAAGCAGAACAGGGGTACCCTTCCTCCCAAAGTATTTCCGAAGTCAGCTGCAGTGTCAGGGTACCCTTCCTCCCAAAGTATTTCCGAAGTCAGCTGCAGTGTCAGAGCCATGGAGAAAGGGAATCAGTTTTCACCTTTGTGTCTGGAACTAAACTTTGCTGCAGAGTGGGAACCCTGAAGCCATCCTTTGTTGTGAAACCCTTCTGGGTTTCTGAGCTGCTGTGGATCGCTGCATCAACAGTGGCGATGCCCAGGAGAGAACTTAAGGAAGAGAGCAGAGGCCGGGCGTGGTGGCACACGCCTTTAATGCCAGCACTTGGGAGGCCGAGGCAGGTGGATTTCTGAGTTCAAGGCCAGCCTGGTCTGCAAAGTGAGTTCCAGGACAGCCAGAGCTATACAGAGAAACTGTGTCTCGAAAAACAAACCAAAAAAAAAAAAACAAAAACAAAAACAAAAAAACAAAACAAAACAAACAAACAAAAAAAAACAAAAAGAAAAATAAAAAGAAAGTGAGCCGAGGTCTTTCGCCCAGAACGGAGCATCTAGCAAGTGGGACAGGCTGTTGAGGACACTCATAGCTGCAGACCAAGGAGCTCATTTGTTCTGTCTCATTCTCAAACCAGCACCCTGTGTACTTTATTCTATGTCATACATGTTCTAAGGAATGATGATTGAATCAAGATTATTTCTTATGATAAGGAAATAAATGCCAGAGCATTGTTTTGTACTGTGTAGCATTTTTTATGAAGTATAAGCTATAGCTATAGATATCAACTATATACAGATAAGAATATGTATCATAGATTATATGTATATAGTAAACTACAAATGAAATATCTACATAAAGGTAGTATAAAGAAACAAAAGAGCCATATTTGGGCATTACAGCAGGCTTACCTCTCTTTCTCAAACTGAAAGGTTGCTTCTAGAAGCCAAAATATCAGAGAAAACAAGTTTCTACATATAAGTCATCATGACATTAGCTTGGAGTGTGAACTCCAAGTAAGCAAAGATAGTGCTAACTTCATCTCTCCATCCCCAGCACCTTCACCTGATAGATGATAAACTGTTGATAAATGGAACAGGAAAGTGCAAAAGCTGTAACTTCCTCCACTGTAAATGCTTCCCGTTGTCCTTACTGCAGACACGGATTGCATAGCGAACTCCATACTCAGGGGGAGGAGAGAGTCACCGATTACATCTCCCTCATCCTACAACCTACCTCATTGGTGTCCATTTTCCATATATTTTAGATAAGGCTAACCCACTCTCTCAGCACTCAAGGAACTTCCCTTCTCCTGTGTGAGCATGACTCTCTCTGTGGCAGGATGTTTGCAGCTGACGTCTCAGTCAGCAACTGCACCTTATTAAGACCACCACAACAACAACAAAAAAAACAAATATTGGAAATGAATATGAGACAGATGATTTTGTTTATCTCAAGTGAAAAAGACAAGCAATGAGACCCCTGGGAACCCTGAAACGAGAAACTTCTAAAGCTAATTGAGACATGATTAAAACGATTGCTGCGTCGTGTTGCCGGCAGTCACTGGGTTTAGTCATTAGGTTCCCCAGTGTTGAAGCAATCAAACCAGTTATTACAGCTTTAGTAAGCAGCAGACTGTCTTTTAGTATACATATTTTCCATAAAACGATAGCTTATTAAAGGCATAAGCGGCGTTTCTGAAACATTTAATAAATATATTTTAAGAATTGTTCTCTCCGGTATCATTTCTTATAGTCTCAGATGGGTTTCTTGAATTCTTTTTTTCTGTAGCAGTATTGTGTAAATACACACAACCCAAATTACATGTATAATCTTAAATCTTCTTAGAACTGTATCATAAAAAAGTGCAAGAATGGAAAACATTTTAATATTTGATTAATGTAGAAGGTCTAACATAGTTTCTCACACATGTACCACATATAATTATTAATGAGATGTCTTGCATTGCTCTTTCGTTTTGAACATATTTTAGAAATCACTTGGGGATACTTTGGTCTGTTCATGGCATGCTTGGTGGCTAGTGTCTGTCATGCTGGAAAGGACAGACCCAACATTTCCTGTTGGTGCATACAGTTTATAGAGGGCATAATTTCAATGATGCTACTTGCAAAATTCGGAGTTTTAGTGTTTAGTGTGCTTGTGGCATAAAATTCACTTTCTATCAATGAAATTATCTTTTTTTCTGAAATAATGGGCTGGTGGTAAATAGTATGTCATAATTTCCATTGAGACCACTGGTAATCAACACTTTAATTTTAATTACTTCTATTTTAATACATCTCAGCATACAAATGATGTAGCTATCATATATTTTTTCATGTCAAGGTATGAGTGATTGCAAATTTCCCACTAAAGAAGAAGAAATTACTGTTCATAAGGGTCCCTTCAGAAAAATGCTACTACATTGTACCGGATAGGAAAGCCGCATTTTAAACGATATCTTAACGTGAAATTATTTGTCTACCAAAATCATTAGAATTTCCCTAAATAGGACACATTAGATTTCTAAGCAGATCAAGACCATAGAAGAAAATCAAAAGGATGCTAAACTTGTAGAAAGGCAATAGGTTTTCTAGTTTAAGATGGATGAGAGAGTAAAATCCTTTGCTGAGGACCTGAGTTCAAATCCCCAGCACCCAAGTGAAAAACCAGAAGAGAGTATGTATGCTTGAAATCACTACACCATGGCAAATAGGGACAAAAGCATAGTTGGAGGAAGAACACTGGGGAAATAGAACATGAAATATCTGCTGGTCATCTCACTCCTCAAACCTACTCCTGTATGCACACCTACAGCACACTTTCACAGACACGTGTGCATAAGTGCATAAAAACCAGTGAGCTTCAGATAGAGCTTCTTAGTTACGGGTCAATTGAAATGCTGAAAGGCTAACGCACTGTGTAGTCTTAATAAACACAAAGATTCTGTTATCAAGGGAATGTCTACATGAAGCACCCACAAGTGAGTGGGACCAAGGGGGAAGAGGGAGGGCAGCAGCTTCGAACGTCAGTCATCTTTCATGAACAATATGTAGTTTGTGCGATGAGAAAAACGGAAAGCATAGCTGAGGAGACACATCTGTCCCCTTAAAGATTGAAGACGCTTGTTTGTTTGCTAGTTTGTTTCTTGGTCAATTGTAAGAGTTGATGCTAATTTCACATGTCTTCATATTTTGCTCATTCAGCCATCCACATGCCTTGTCAATAACTTTTAGCTAACACTAAAACTCGACCAGCTCAAATCATTGTTAAACTCTAGGGTCCAGGCGATAGTAGACATGAGTGGCTGTAAGATCTCTTCAGAATTCAAATTTGGAGTCATTAAAATTGCTTTGAATTTTCCCTCTGTGTGTTGACAATTAAAGCCTGCTCACAGGATTTCACAAGTGGGAGCAATTACTGAGTTATTGTTTTACAATGAAGCTAGCATATCCTTCAAAGCTACAAATGTGTCAGGATGAGGGATCCAGGACAGAGTGATGACAGATTAATTTGGTCTCCCATTGTCTTGCTGAGTAAATTAAAAAAAATTTTATACTTTTAAGGAAGTAGAATTCACTGGGTTCCTGAACTACATAAAACCATAGAGCTTTGAATTTGATAATACTATTTTCACTTTTTATGGTCGCATGCACCTGCCATCCCAGTACTCAGGAGGCAGAGGTAAGCAGATCTCTGAGTCTGAGGCCAGCTTGGTCTTCAGGATGAGCTTTGGGACAGCCAAAGCTATACAGAGAAACCCTGTATCCATAAAAGAAAATAATAATAATAATAATAATAATAATAATAATAATAATAATAATAGTAACAGTAACAATAACGATTATTATATAATTATATTATAATTAATATAATATTTTCACTACAAATCAAAACAAAATTTTACTTATTTTAATTTTCTTTTAATGTCTCATTTGAGTAATTTCAAGGTAGATATTGCCGATTCAAAAGCAAACAAATTGGTCAGCATAGCACTGCAAAATGATGAGCAAATTAATATATCAAAAATAACAAATTGCAAGTATCTCTGATACAATTACCATTTAAAAATAAATAACTGCTTGATTGCTAAAGCCACAAATATTTCTCTTTCTCCTTCCTCCTTTGCAAAACACAAATCCATAAATATTATGAAAAAAGCAAAATAATAACAATAATGAATAACAACCCATTTCAAACACAGTGGGTAATAAATACAGTACTAAATTACTAGAACTTAATTATACAAGCTCACATCATCATGTTCCTCCTAGTATATTGAATAGAATTACATTTAAATTTTAAGGATAAAATTTTAAATTAACATATAGTCTGTTATTATTGCATGCTTTGTCTATTCATGGAAAAATGCTTTTCTTTTCCTATGAAATCCCAGTAGGTACTGATTTGTTTTGTCTTAATGAAAATAATTGTTCTTGTATATCTTTCAATCTAAGGTTTTAAACACGCTGACTTTAATAACTTGAGGAGATAAATACTAGCTTGTTTCATATATACAGGCTTCTCTGCCGTGAATTCAAATCTTCCATAAAGACTTCCACAGAGAATGATCAGGAAAGAATCCTACCATATTTTTTAGCATGATCACATTGATCATGAAACTGATTCACCTAAACCTACATGCATTCCTGTGTTGTCATTCAGTTTTCAAATTAAATATTTGTTCAAGTTTTCAGAGTGCAGTGATAATTCGAGACCTTGCTAAGCTGAGCATGGAAAAGACCCATCTAAAGTCCAGGTCTGGTGGGCCCGCCCATTTCCATTTGTATCTGTTGATTGGCAGGTGAATTCTGACAGGTGGTCTTCAGCTGTAGTAACAAGAATTGCCTAGGAGTCTTGAGCCAGTGTCCTTTAGAAGACCTGACAACCCATAAATTCCCAGGTATGCCAAGGACACTTTGTAATGGGGAAGGGAAAAGGAAACTCTTCCTCCCAAAATGTATTTAAACTAAAAGGGGAGGAGCTGGGGAAGAACTGGGGAGGAGTTGGGGAGGATCTGGTCATTTGATCTCAAGACACTGAATATCTAAGAGTCTACCATCTTTATGTGCCAAGGACACATGCTTTAGTGTGAGAAGGTCTCAGAGCCCAGACAGACTCACATCAATCATGGGGGCCAAAGCACTCTTGAAACTATAGATAAATGTGAAGAATTTTTAAATGGCTAAATATCAAAACTTAATCTTGTGGGAAACTTGCACAGCAGTATAATACAGGAAGCGTGTGTGGCTGCCATATACACGCATCTATTTTTAATATATTCCAACATAACTTCCAGATAATGTATGCTGCTGCTCCTTAGTGACAGTGATGAATAGAATATTGATTAGAGAATGGTCTAAGGATGAGGTCCTCGATAGAGCGGAGGCGACATGGCAATTTCCATCTTCGTCTTTTTCATGATAACTACAGGTCTCTCTGCTATAGTGATATTTATATCAGGCATAATCAAGGAAACTTAATATATGAATTAATTTTTAATTAAAATCCCTGATACCTAAAGTAAATAAAATCTCATGTGATAATTCCGTGATAATTTGATACATTCATCATGAAAGGAAAAATACTACTTGCTTAGAGGAAAAAGGGACTCCAGTTAGTAATTTGGCAAGAAGCTTTAATGTGCTTTTCTGCAATCAGCTTCTTAAGTAGAAGGGGTATTCTTATGGGAAAGGTGGCTGTTAAGAAAAACGTACCCTCTTTTCTCTGTCATGTATTTTAAAGGACTTAGTTGTGTGAAAAATGCCCATCATGTTAGCACAAAACAGGTCCAGAATTGACCTTTAACTTTTGAATACTTGTCTGTGAGGGACAGACACTGCTGGGGAGGTGAGGCAAACACCCTTTCCTCATTCCCCACTATGCCATCCACCAATGGTTTTCCATATGTTTCCTGGCGTCAGGTCCTGACTAAAAGCAGAGTTTGTCTGCCTCTTGCTCTCGGCTGCTTATGTTGAGGGGCGTGTCTGAGGAGTTTGTGTGCACTGTAGTACCTTAGTTGAACAAACATTGGTAGAAACTACAGTCCCACTCAGTATACATTCTGCTCAACACAAGAGACTAAACAACTTCTTCCCAGACTTCTATACTGGCCTTAGAGGGCTTTTAATGTGTGAAACAGGGCCTGTGAGGTGGACCCAGGGTTAGAATCCAAGGCTACCAAGCCTGATGACCTGAACTTCATCCACAGAGCCCACTTGGTGGAGGAGTGGCTTGACTCCAGCGAGTTGTCCTTTGGCTTCCTCTCCTGAGCTGGGGCAGGAATTCCCACAGACATAAGCACACATATACAATAAAGTAAATGACCATAATGAAAACACAAGGCCCCCGATCCTCCTTTAGGTTAAGTTCCGATGAAAGCACTGATGTTTCTCCTACGTCTGTGCCATTTCCTCTAATCCTCTGCTACACAGGGATAGCATCAATTCCCAAGAAAACAGTTTGCTTAAATAGCCACAGTACTAACATGATGTTTACAGAATATCCTTAGAAAAAAAGTGTAAAGAAAATGGAAGGAAGAAATGGAAGGCAGATACTCTTTATTTATTTACTTCTAAAAAAAATTCAATTTATTTATGTATAGTTTATATATCTCTGCCTGATTTCAATAGACCTGGAGGAGATGGTTTATGAAACTCTCACAAAAACATAGGTGGTAATAGATAATAGATAACATTTTGTAGGAAAAAATAACTATACTTCTAAAAACCAAGGCAAACACAGTTTACAAAAGTGTTATGCTCTAAAGGTCTTGTTTTGTCTTGTGTGAATGGTTGTAATAGAACTGAATGCTGATGGAGAGAAGTGGAGAGAGCATTGCGCTTCCTCAGAGCATCCCCCCCCCCGCACGCATACACACATGCACATGCACACATACATGTACAAGTTCCACAACCTACATACTTGAAGCAAAAAAGAATGCTCAACTTATTTCCACAGTACAGAGGGCTATAGCTCCTGATAGATCACTGGAGTCTTTGACACCCTGTAACACAGCTGAGTATTTTATACCAGTCTATTTCTTGTTTTTTTTTCTATGTAAATAGCAACACAATCCAATACAAAGTAAGGAACATACTGCCAAATTGTAGAATAAGACTTAGTGTCCACCAATATTTAGTCTTTGACTAAATCTCCAAAGACTAATGGCTTGTCTGTGTGATTGTAAGTCTAATTAACATCATCATCGCCACAATCATCATCCTTACTACCACCACCATCATCATCATCACCACTGCCCCCATCATTTCATTTTTGTGCATATTAATATGCTGAAACTTCTCAATTCATATTCTACAGTAAGAGAGAAGTTATTCTCCAAAGAGCAGTATCTGCTATGGTTGGGAAGACTGAGCATAAACATTCTCTCCAAGTTCACTAAACAGAAATTAGTGGTTTGTAACATACCATCGTAGCCTTTCCTCAACTACAGTTTGGTTTAAGGGTACAGTTTCTCATATGACATTTGAAACAAATGGATGTACCCCCCCCCACCCACACACACACCAATCACTCTGACTGTTAAATTTTAAACAAAAGCAGAAAGATCCCCGGCAATTCCCTGAGTTGAATGTTCTCATCACAGTTGACATAATAACCTTTAACAAGTTATTCTCAAAAGATCTGACATGGACCTGGTGTGAAGTGGAGGAAATGAAGCACATCTATTTTGGATCAGAGGAGAATTTTGCTTCTATGCTAGAACATTCCAGGGAAAGACAAATGCAGACTCCAGAGATCCTGAGACTTCTCATGGATGTGCCATACTGGCTTCCTGTAAATCCTTCACACGAGACTTGCTGCTTTAGGAATTCTACAGTTGATATAAATCCCATTAGTACTTAGTACGTTAGCACCTTCAAACATCACTATGAAAGATCTTATTTTTATTGGTGTGTGTGTGTGTGTGTGTGTGTGTGTGTGTGTGTGTGTGTGTGTGTTTGCACGTTAGTGAAGAAGCCTATGAGACCAGAAAAGGCAACCGAGCCCTGGAGTGAGAGCTACAGGTCCATTGTGAGCAGCCTTGCCTGGGTGCTGAGAACAAAGCTCTGGTTCCCTGTAATGGATGAAGATGTGCTCTTGACCACTGAATGTTATCTCCAGGCCACATTAGATCCATTATTTCTTTCACTTGTAATGTGTTTTTACATGGATTACATATAGCAGGGGCATCACTGATTTTAGGTAAAGGTGCAATGATCATGTTACCATTTGCCCAGATTTATGTCAGAGAAAAAAATGGTTGTGAGGGAAAATACTTTGTGAAATTCCTTGTAGATATGGTTGACTGATGTTTTTTCTCTGTGTTAATGTCATGTAGCATAAGAGACCCTTAGGAATCACCTTTGGAAACTATAAAAAAACAACTGTTGTTCCTACTAGAGCTCTTGAGAAAGGTTCTATTCTTTAGGAGTAGTGAATTAATAGAAACCTTTTATTTCTTAATTCTGCAATGTACACTTCATGCCTCAGTTCAGGCACTTGTGAGAACATAGGAATGGCCAGAGCTCCTAGGAGATTGCCTGGATGGATTTTATGATCCAGTGAGGATCTGGGAACAAACCAGACAACAAGCCATCTAGGTAAAGGAGACACTTTGTAAAGTGGTCAGGTGTATTAGGGAGTAAAATACAACAAAGGAAAGGCATAATGCATATTGAGAAAGAACTTTCATTGCATGTGGTAGTTAGCTAAGACTTCTCTAAAATTGAGCTAAAGTAGGAGAGGAGGTGATCCTACCATTTCCCTCTCATTGGGAATTTCACTATTTCTTTAGGTTACAGATTACCTATATCATTGAAGGGTTGAGTTCTATAATCAATAAACACCATGATAAGATACTGTAGAAATCATAACCCACTAGAGAGTGCTGTAGCGGCAGTGGAGCATTGACCTGCTGCTATGATCTGATGTTAATTATGTTCATAATTCATTGTTGATGTACATTTTGAATGAAATCTTCATGGGAAACCTGGCATGGAAAGGGATGGCAGATTAGAGAAGGTAAAAGAATAACCACCTAGAGTAAACATGGAATGAACGAAATGATTTGCTTTATAAACATTTCAAATGTCAGAATCAAATTCAGTGGACAGTGTTTACTTAAAACATGTTGCAGCAATTAAGGATACGGAGTGAACAAAGCCAAGGGCGAGATCCAGCGTTCTGTAATTAGTTAGCCTGAGTTGAGGCAGCTCTTTGCTGGAAGGAATTTAAAACATGATCAGCATCATAAGTGGGGCTGAAATTGATAAACAGTTTAATAATCCAGTTGCTTTGTTGTACCCCAACTGTTTCTTCACATTTGCTCAACAATACCAATCCTTTATGAAGTGAAACCTTGGATCGACATTTCAAAGCTTTTAGTAGACTCCTGACTCATTCATTTGGCAGGAGGGCTTTACTGTTAATCTGCCCCCTGACCCCCACCAACACAAAAACACAAAACAAAATCATAAATTTAATACAATAAAAGCCAAAGCTATCTGCAAAGATAGTTCTTGTAAGCGAAAAAATTAATAATCATGATTATAATCTGGGATATTGTGACTTACTGTGGGCTCAAACGTTACTTTATTTTTATGAGGGGAAGTATCTCTTATCTGATGTAGAACTTATGTGAATACAGAGGCTCTGGGAAAGTAATAATCTTTTGATGTCATCATTGTTTGTTGTCTTTTTTTCTTTCTCCAAGTTTAGAATTAGAAACATTGATTTTGCAATTATTGAGAAAGCCAAAAAATTGTTATGCATAATGTATTACACAATTAGTCTTCAATATTGTATGATATTGCAAAGAATACAGACAATCTTTCAGAAATTCTTCATTTTCTCCCGTTTGAGACCCGGAGCCATGGAATCTGCTATTTTATCTTTGTTACTATGCAGTGTCTTCTCTAGTCCAAATATTTTATTTTTTTTTCTAGTTACTTCTCTTCTGAACCATGAGATTCTGTGAAATCTTTAAAATATAAGCGAGCTGGAGCACACTCCTAACCTGTGGTTAGTTCCCATTGCATGAGCCTCCTCACAGCTTTATTAATAATGCCTGTGTGGTCTGAGTGCTCACTCTCTCTTGAATAGCACTATAATGAACAGACAAGGCTCTTTCTCCAGATGCATAGAGCTGAGATGCCGCCCTTCAACATGCACACTTCAAATCCAAGCACCTGTGTGACCATTGCTCTCTCTTCACAGCTATAAGGAAGGAAATATCAGAATGTGTTGTTTATTTTCTTCATGAACTAATCCGTGTTTAGCCCTAGCAGTAGAGCTAGATTGACCCTCGTGATCTCGGCGTTCGTCTTTCACTCCATCCTCTCCAACCCTCAGGCTTTTACTCATTGAACATATTTTACTCGGTAAGGGTTCTCCCATGGTGTGATAGGGCCTAATTATAAAGAACTTTATTTGTGATGGTAGCATTTTTTATCTTCTTTTAAAGCAACATTCAGGAGTGTTTTGCCTCCTGCAATTATATATTTGCATCATGTGTGTGCCCACCATCCCTGGATGTCAGAAGGAGACAATGATTATCTGGAACTGGAGTTACAAATCTTTGTGAGTCAAGATGTGGGTGTAAAGAGGTGAACCTGAGTCCTCTGCGAAAGCAAAGAGTGCTCTTCACCACTAAGCCATCTCTCCATCCCCAAACTATTCTCTTATCAATAAGAACAGAGTCAGAAAAAAATGAATCAGCAGGGAAATAGCATAATAAAATCATAGAGAAAATTATATGACATGGCCAGTGGTCTGAAGAACCACTCGATCAGCCATATATACCCTATGTTGGAATTAATTGAACCTTCACATATGCCAGGCTGGAATCTACCAATTGATTAATAAGAAAGAACAAGCATCCTGTTCAATATTGAACGTCATTCAATAAACACATGGAGTGTCATTGTTTTTCATTGTAGAGATATATCTTGAAACTGAAAATTAACAAGGGAGATTTCAAACCACAGAAAATATGGAGACAAAACTGTACTCAAGTGTGCAAAATGAGCATACACATATATGTGTGCATGTGTGTGCACCAATACACACATGAATTGTTTCTAACTCAATCCATTTTAGCCTTTTCATTTGAGAAGACTTATATATTTGAGACAGAGTCTCTGTGGAACCAGGCATTTTTGTTCCTTTCTCTCTGTGTCTTTTGAGCACTGATATTAAGGGCTTGAGCCATCACACCAGGCTTTTTTAAGGCTTTTTTTTTCTTTTCTTTTTTTTAAAAATTAGATATTTTCTTAATTTACATTTCAAATGCTATCCCGAAAGTTCCCTCTACCCTCCTGCCCACCCGCCCCACTCCCTTACCCGCCCAGTCCCATTTCTTGGCCCTCGCGTTCCCCTGTATTGGGGCATATAAAGTTTGCAATACCAAGGGACCTCTCTTTCCAATGATGGCCGACTATGTTCTGCTACATATGCAGCTAGAGACATGAGCTCTGGGGGTTCTGGTTAGTTCATATTGTTGTTCAACCTACAGGGTTGCAGACCCCTTCAGCTCCTGTGGTAATTTCTTTAGCTTCTTCATTGGGAGACCTGTGTTCCATCCTATAGATGACTGTGAGCATCCACTTCTGTATTTGCCAGGCATTTGCATAGCCTCACAAGAGACATCTGTATCAGGGTCCCTTCAGCAAACTCTTGCTGTCCTATGCAATATTGTCTGAGTTTGGTGACTGATTATGGGATGGATCCCCTCGTGGGGTAGTCTCTGGATAGTCTATCCTTTCATCTTAGCTCCAAACTTTGTCTCTGTAACTCCTTTCATGGGTGTTTTGTTCCCTATTATAAGGAGGAATGAAGTATCCACACGCTGGTCTTCCTTCTTCTTGATTTTTGATGAGAAGAATCCTTTCCATTCTGTGAAGTTCGTTGCTAGGTGCAGTGTTTGAGAAAGTTGAAAATAAAAAACAGATTTCAGAATTCATGATTTATACCCTTGTGTTTATTTCATGCTTCAGTGGAAGGTAGTACTCATAATTAGAATTCAGGGGCCATTTTTCAAATATTTCATGATAACCTTGTGAAGAAGATGGATAAATGGAGACCAGGAGACAGGGAAGACAGGGATTTGTAGCTGATTGAACAGTTGTAATTTAAACATTGATTGATGTGCTGGCATCCACATAGAGGTTGATGCATACAATGTCATGCCATTTGATGCTGGTCTTAATTTTCTCTCTCTACTCCATCATGTTTACCAACAATCCATATACTGACAGGTAGCATGCTCATCAAATTCACTGAATAGTCCTGAAAATTAACCCAACCATGTCACAATCAATATTCAAGTATATAAAAAAAAATCATGTACTTTCATCTGACTATAAGAAAAGTAGGTCAACATTTCAGCTAAAAGTCGTGTCTGACATTGCGGAGCTACATACAAACAGGTGAAGCTTAAGGTTGTATTTATTGATGACTTCTTGAAGAAGTGTAATGGGAGGCAAGTTTAAGTGGACATACATGGTATTGCATGTACTATTAAGGGGCCTATGATTACAAGAATGGAGTAGAGATTTAGAAATGAAGCCTTCTCCAGCAGTGTTTGTGGGAAATGTGAAAATATGGGTTGTATAATTCATTCCAAGAGTCTGACTTGAGCAATCGGACTCAAACATGGCAGTCAGAGAGGTTACAAAATGAACATGAAAAAGCCTTTCTTTTTTAGGTGTCCTGGAGTATTCTACATGGCAAAACAGCATACATGTGCCAGAATAAGCATAGAGTAGCTAGTGTTTCAGAAAGAAGTATGTCTACAGTCTACCAACAGGGGCTGGACTTTGTGTCTGTTTCCCTAATGGGGAAATATCAACATTATTTAACTTTATTGGACAAGGTAATTAATTGGAGGTTTCAAAATGTAATCACTTATTGTTTTATCAATATCCTAAACTTTTCTATAAAGATTTTCATTATCTTTACCACTCTTTGGCCTCTGTTTTCAATGTTCCTTCTTTATAGTTTTTTTGTTTGTTTGGTTGGTTTTTTTTGGTGGAATGAAGTGCTGATGTTTGCCTGCTACTTGTCTACTTTATGATATTCTTCTATGTTCCAACTCTCTGTTGACATTTTTTCTGATTTTTAATGGTTTTAAATGTATCTGGTGTTCCTTTCATCTTTATGATCTCCTTCCTTTTATTTCCCTTCTTAATGAAGATCTTAAGATATTGGCTTAATTCTCTCCTTCCCTGACTGTTTCCCTTCCCTTTGCAGGAATGTGTCATGTCAGGAATGTCTCTCATGCGCCCACGTGACCAATGCTTGAATTCTTTTTACTCCCTTAGTATCATTTCCTAGTTAGTCGATTTCTAAACTTATCTGATTGATTTTTAGAAGTTCAGATTTTAGTGTTTTTGTTTGTCAGTGATCTTGGTAACACTCAGAAGCATTAATATTTAATTTTATGGACTTTACATTACTGAAATTAATATAGACATTTTCTGGTTTTTCCATTGTAAGAATTTTGTTCTGGTGATTCAATACATTGCAAATATTTGAGAATTCTTATTTATGTCCTTAACAAAGTTTAGATCTTTTCTGGTTTTAATCTACTACAGATCCTTCTGCTCTGTCCACCTTTTCGGCAATCTTCCCTTTGACCTCTAACTTTTCTGAGTTGAGCATCTCTCTCAGTGTTTTCCTCTCCTCAACCAAAGCTGACCAGAGAATCCTCCATCTACATCCAAACTCAACTCCTAATTTTATAGACACAAATGTGGACTCCCTTTTTGTCTCAGGCTGCTTTACATTGCTTGCCTGGTTGTGTGTTTGTTTGTTTATAATTGAGATTTTCTTAAAGTTAATGGTCATTTGCAACATTATGATAATTCCTATTTAATCTAATATAATACCTAGTACCTTAAAATCTACTTTGATTACATTACTAACCATGAAATTCTTTTAATCATGCAGTGAGAAACCTCTTTTTTGTAAGAGTGAGACAGCCTCATGCTTAGTATAATAATTTCTGGTGTTTGAGGCTCTTACTTATTCATTTGTATCATTTTATATTTTATGATTTCTCTTTACATATCTCTTCACTTGTGCATAAAATCTGCCATGTTTCCATTACTTAATAAGCAATTTCAAATCCATTTTTAATTATCAGCACTTGTTATAAACTAACACAGGGTATTCCTTAGTTCTGTGTGCTCTTAGCATCTCATGAACAGCAATGAGTTTGGCCCTTTTGAGACCCATGAGTCACTTTTATGTTTATTTTCCTTAGCTCATTATTCTGGACCTAACAACTGAAAAATTTTTTAAATACCTTTCATCCCAGCAGAGGCAGGTGGATTTCTGTGAGTTCCAAGCCAGTCTATTCAACATAGTGAGTTCCAGACAGGCGAGGTATAAAGAGAGAGCCTGTGTCAAAACAAACAAGCAAACAAATCAAAAAACAAAACTAAATTCATAAAATAAAGATTACTTGCTACAATTTCCAGTAGTTAGTATTATTCTTTATTAGTGTGTACTCCCATGTGAGAGCTGTATATAAATATTTATATGTACATGTTTATGATAAGGGTATCCTCCTCTGTGTACATGTAGTGGGGACAGTAGATTTTGTATTCCCTTCCCTATCAAAATCTGCCTTATTCTCTGGAGATGTATATCTTCAGATCAGTTATACTTACAACAATAATTAGTACAATACTAGTTTGGGATGCATTTTTCATCATGTATTGAGTAAATACCTTTATTCCTTGCCTTGAAATTTCTAATTCTTCATACAATGCCTTCATATATGAGTCAAACAGCAAGAACACATTTTAAAGAAAGATTCTTCATTTCTTACATTTGTCCTTCATAGAGCAGAGTGAGACTTTACTTTTAATGATAGCCTGCCTATACTTTCTCACTGAAACACATATAGTTTTCTTCATTTTTTTTTTTTTTTTAGCTTTAAAGTGAAATTCTCAGATTCATGTTCTGGTTGTGACATATTTTGTGAAATCTACTCTATTATCTCAATACCCTTTTTCAGTCCTGAAATCTTCAGTAACTTCCATCCTTTTTCTGAAGTTATATCATAGTAAGAGAAACTTTTCTTAGTTCTTCAGACATATCAGCTTTGATCAGGTACTTTCCATTGTTCAATTAGTGATCCTGGATTTTTTAAGGTACATTTCCCTTTGATTGTCTTCACCTTAAATTCCTATTTATAACATACTGTGACCTACATCTTTTTCCCTCTTCTTATATCTTTGAGAAGATAGTTCATTGCAATAGTAATTTTATCTCCCCCCCAGGCATAGTCAATTTGAGATGGTACTATAAATAATTCGTGTTCTTCTACCATTTGGCAGTACCAGAACTGTCTCCTTTAGTTCTGTTGATTTATCTCCTTTGAATCTTCCTTGTTAATCTCCAGTCTGAGCTGCTTTGATTGACTTGCTTAGTGTGTTTCCTCAGCAAGGCTCCTTACAACACAGTGATTGCCAAACCAGCCATCTCAGTTGGTCTTCAAATAGATCCTATCAACGTTTTATATGCAAATATTAATCCAGTATTAGAAAGCACAAAACATGTGTATCATTTATGACCAGGCAATAATTTGCATATATGTGTTCACTGATGATGATAACAAATTGCTAGCTCCAGGGAAAATGCCAAGGGTCATCAACGGATACTGTGCATTAAAAATCCATGTGATGAAAAGTCACTTAGAATGACTTTAGCCATACTAGGAATGAATAAATTGCGAAAAAGAATGACAAATCTTCATACCTGTTCTAATACATTTCAAGGGTTTGAAATACATCCATACACAGCATAGTTAAAGTACTTAAACACACCCAGTTTTGGAGGAGTTCTCTTCCTCAGCATTGCCAATGCAGTAACAATGCCTTCTATGGAGATTTAGAGAAGTTTTGAAACTTCTATCTTTTATATAAATGAAACCTGAAGTTTGGAGTTAGCAGGGCAATAATGAAAGAGGAAGAGGGAGAGATTAGAGAGGAGGAACACTCACTTAGTCAAATGATTTGAGGAAGCATACAGAACAGATTTGTCTCTAAGTATTTGAGAATTAGTAATATTTGTCTTCATAGAAACAAAAAAAGATAAAAAATCTATAAGACAAAGAGAAGAAATTGGCAGCTGTCCTATCACCAGAATGTTTCCAGTCTTGCCAAGGTCATTTGTAAACAAGACAAAGAGAATAAAAAGAGAAGCTGCTGACAGGCTGGGAATATATTGTTTTCTTTTGGAGGAAGTATGAATATAATAGCCAACATTAAAAATTATTGGCATGTGTGCCTTTTAATGGCATGGGCACATTTCATGTAATTGGTTGTCAATCAATTTTATTGTCCTTCCAATACCACAATGTATCCTAAAATAAAATAGGTGATATATCCACTCCATTGTTTATCTAAATGTCATTATACAGCATGTGAATATAATGAGAAAGGACATGTAAGCATTCATACACAGCTTAAGCCTATCCTAATCAGTTTCTTCAGAACTACACTTCCATAAAGTGGAATTTTATCCTACAGTAATTGATAATTTGATTTTTAAGCTCACTTGTGATAAAATATGTATGCCTGAAGTTGATGGAAATATAATCAGTAAAAAGGATATCACAATTAAAATATCAATCAGAAATAAACACATCCCATAACAGGATACATATTTCTACAGCTTAGTTTAAAATGGTTGTCACTATGACCAGAATGTGAATGAAACAAACTCAGTTAGTTTCAAGGGCTCCAACTGACAGCTGCAGCTATGTGATGGTGTACGTCAGATTATTCCTGACGTTGTCTGGACATCAGGAGAACCATCCGTTGGCTTCTCGGCATGGACTTTATTTTCATGTTTCTGAATTACCACAATGTGATTCTGAAGAGAATTCATGAAGAGGTGGACCTCCAGGTTGGTGGGACTCTACCTTATGCATCAGTAATTCCCTTAGCAGTGTGGGTTAATCCAAAGGGGCTATGTCTATATTCACGTCTCAGATGAAGACAAATGCAGTATACAAAGGAAAGTAGAAGGAGACAGAAAATGTTTTTAGTCGCTGTTTTCGTGCTACTTCAACTCCCAGTCTCTGATTCATCTTCTGCACAGTGAGAGGTAGAAACCTGGCTACATTACAAAAACAGAATGTTGGTTTGCAGGGTCCAAATTGTTCAAGGCATCACCACCACAGGTCTGGGCAAACTAGACCCACTTGTAAATATAGTCAAAAAATCACAGACAGAGAGGGTATGTGGTCGTGCTGCAATGTGAGAAGGATGATAGATTCTTTGGCTCTGTTAGTCACTGAGTTTTGAGTTCTACTTAAGGTGTTTTATATGTTTCTCCTCAAAGACCATGTGCCCATGTCTCTAATTACCCACCTGTTAAGTCACATTAGAAAATACACACCCCACGTTTCATCCTGTGGATATAAATCTACTAAATTTTAGAAGATCTTCTTTCTTCCCAGATCCCCTGATCAACACCTAACCCTTGTTTCCTTTCTATTTTGTCCTCCAACTTAAACTCTTCCCACGACCCTCTGCTTTGTTTGCTCGTCACAACAAGGTCTGACATGCTCGATCATCAATTTCTTTGGCTTCATTATCTCCAACAGTATTATTAACCAGTTCTATTGTTTTCATATAAGGATTGTGACTATAAGAGTCCCCCCCCACATACTGTAAAATTTTTATTATGTTTTGATTTGAATTTCAGGGCTAAGTCAGTTCTTAAAAGGTAGAGGGTCACTTTGATCTTTGTGTTCTTCAACCTGTCTTGGACTAAAAGATCCTGTAAGGAGTGTCTATGGTTAAAAAATTTTTTTGAAAACCTTGGCATATGGAAGCGTGATGGTTTTACAGAGCTAATGCTCACCTGATCTGTGTATTTCACACAGTGCATTAGATATACCACATTCGGGAGCTCAGCAGGGCTCTCCTCCTGTATGTCAAGGCTGAGAAGTTTCCAATTGTGTGTCAGGCAGATGCTGTGCCCTGCACACAAGAGATGAGCTCTTGCTTATCTATGTGTTTTAAATTAAAAAAGAGAAAAGAAAAAGCCTCAGAGAAGCATTTATGAAAAGGGAGTTGAGAGCTCCACCACTGCCTTCATTAGCATTTCAGCCCAGGAAAGCCCCCTAAGAGTCTGATTGGTATGCTTGGAGAAGTTGGATGACTGTGCTGCTGGGCAGCTTAGCAGGCAGTGGGCTGTTGGGCTGCAGCAACCTGAAAGGGCACCTGTCATGTGGGTGAAGAGTTCCAGAAAGGCATTTTCTGCTGTCATCCCCGCAGGACCTGGGGACCTGCAGGCCTGACTCATGCCAGTGACAACGGCGACATTTATGGGCCAGCCTGCATGTCTTTCATCGAGAGACAATTACTGGGGCAGTGCTGAGGCAGGACTGAGCCTCTGGGCACAGTAGCTGTCATACCTACTGCTGAGGTTTGTGAGTTAATGATCAGATGGATCCAGCAGGTTGTACAACATTAACTAGAAACTGTCAGCTCCTCGGTGAGTGTCCAGCAGTTGTCTCTTTATACCTTTCCTTTCATTCTGGGTCTGAATTTTAAAGAATAAACAACATTTTAGGTATCCCGCTTCCTTGATTTGAAGACAATTTTAATCTGAGCAGGAACTTGGAAGCTCCTGTTTCCACCCTGCTTAGGGTTGGTGGTAACGTGGCCATAGATGACATTAGCATCCCTTGTCTCTATTTCATTGTTATATAGTAAGGGACTCTAATGAGACCACATCATCTCATTACCATATTTTCATTATGTTGGGCCATATTTATGATTTACATAAATTTAGAAGAATATTTTTATGAATAGCATTAACACAGCTTGCTTAATACCATTGTTAGTCTCTGTCTCTGTGTCTCTCTGTTGCCCCCCTCTCTCAAACACAAACACATACACACACACACACACACACACACACACACACACACACTTCTTCCCAACTCTGTGGTGGCTATGTAATTAGCAAGCTATGAAACACACTCCAGTCATGCTTACCTTCCATAATGGAGACATAAGTGGGATGTTTCTGATATCTGAAGCTATAATGGATTCAAGGGCACTGAGCTGGCACCAGGACGAGGCTGAGAAGCTAGGAGAAGCTTGGTGACCCTGGGTTCCTGGAGATTGTCATGCTCTGTTGAACTTCTCTCACTTTGCACTTTACTGTCCGAGAGATAGATCATGGCAAATTATTAGATACTTTCAAATTCCCCACTATGATTGAGTAAAGATTTTTTTTTGTTTGTTTGTTTTTGTTTTTCGAGACAGGGTTTCTTTGTGTAGCCCTGGCTGTCCTGGAACTCACTTTGTAGACCAGGCTGGCCTCGAACTCAGAAATCCGCCTGCCTCTGCCTCCCGAGTGCTGGGATTAAAGGTGTGCGCCACCACGCCCGGCGAAGATGTTTTTAAAAAGACTCTTTCTCCTAGATTTTTTTTTATCTATAATATTAATTACTTCTGTGATATTTATATTACACTTCAGTGGGACATTGATAGAAACTAGGAGACATGTTAATAGGCAATAGTATATATAATGTAGTAGCTCACACCTCTCAGTAACTTACACTGGGTTCCTCTTCTCTCTCAGCACTGCCTTCCTGATCTTTTCACCCACAACTGTGAAGCCTTCCACTGCAGTCTTTCCTATACCAATTGCCTTACTAAAGTATAAGAGATAAATATTTAATCATTTCTTCCCACTGGGAGAAATTCCAGCATACGGCAGAGTAGCAGGGGACATTTAAAGGAAAAGTAGTCAAAGGGTGCCCTTCCTTTCCTCTGGGAAATGTAAAAGAATGCTATTTCTCACCACACCTGGGGCAGAACATCACTATGCAAGTGTAGGAGCAAACACTGTGGCATTGCCTTACTGCAGGAGTTCTGCAAAGATGGGGAATAAGAACAATTTTAATAAGATAATTCTAAAATTGAGGTTTACTATTGTTCTTATAAATAAAGACATAGTGAACGGTATGCATAGCTATGTGGATTTCTATTCCTTGGCTTAATTTAATGTTAGCTCTGTGGACATCTAAAATGCTTGGAAGATACTCACTGGGATGAAGCACGACCCATAGGATGGAGAATCACGCCCTTTGGTTGTCAAGGCTGCATTTTATCTAGTCTCTGAGCATTGTATCAATCAACATTCTTAAAGACATTTCTCAGAGCATCCAAAATATGTTTGTGACCTGAAGAGATTCACAGATCAAAGGGAGACCTTGACGGCAGAATGTGTACTTGGCATGAGGATGGAAGGGATTCCTCCCTGATACCAGTGAGCTTGGAAGGCATTTTTACATCACGTATCATGGCGTGGTGCCTGTCCCAGGAAAGGTGTGGTTTCAAACTCCAACTCAAGAAACTTACCGTACACTTTCAGGCACATGAGAGCCAGAATATATCAGTATGGATTATACAGCAGGTGTTTCTGAGCTCTGGGAAGGCCCTGCTGCCATTTGAAACCCAGCTCTAAGAGTTGATGCTTATTCAACAAAGGCTCCAGGGAAGGGTTGGCTTCGCACACTGGTGCCCTTGTTGGCTTTTGATGTCAATACATCAGTGCCTGTGCATCTCAGAGGACGGATCCTGCCTACTAATGGCAGAAAGAGTGGGGAATTTTTAACCCTTGGAAAAAGTTTTCTATCTTTACAGTTTAACCTAATGTTCTCTCCTTCTTTTAAGTTAAACCACTCAAAGAGAGACTACGGTTTAGGTGAAGATAGAACTTGTGGTGGCTGTAATGATATTCATCCTTGCCCTTTGAAGAATGAGCTTTTCTAGATTTTTCAACTAATGTTCCTTTACAGAGTCCTAAAAACTCTGTGTAGAAGAGAGACACTGATATGTGAGTTCTCTACTGCCATTTCTTTGGCTCCACCAAGCACTTTTTCTCTGAAATTGATTTCTCCTGAAATGGAAAAGATTACCTACATTCATTCCTACTGGGAGACTCGATGTTTGCTGACATTTCCCCCCAGCAAGATGCGATGATGGTAACCTTTGAAACAATGCTCAAGGGAATTCCTGGGGGGTGTGCTTCTTGACTCTACCCTGTGAAGGGAGGTGTATGTCAACAGAAGCGCTTCTAGCATTAGGCAAAGAACTTCCTCCATTGTTCAAAACTGGGGTGTATACTTCAGTGTAGTTGGTAGCCTAGGTACTAAATCCCAGAAGCCTCTGGTACCGATAATGGCAACTCAGGCTGCCTCCTCCCAAGCCTTGGTACTCTGGAAGAGAGTGGCACACCTGTTAGGAAAGGAACATATGGGGTGGAGACTATAGGACACAGGGACAGGATAACTGGGTAGGGGACTGGTTACAACGATGAGCTGCAGTTTGAGGAGACAAAGGAGATGCTAAATTACTCTTTGCAAAAATGCCACCATGTGTCTATTACCTTGTATGCTGACTTCAAAGAAGAATCACAGGAAGATTCAGCTAGGCAGCATTGTGCTCTCAGCTTTCACAGGAAGTGGATTTCCAGACACTGAACCGAGTTATCTCCCTCACGGCCCTGACAAACTCTCTGCTGTAAACCTCCTGCCCAAACCACCATCTCCTTTACTCATTAACTCCTTTAGTAACCAAATGTGTGTGCATTAGATGGTGGCGTGTGCTATATGTTCTTTAATTGGAATCCAACCGCTTCCAAGGCAGAAGAAATGAGAGTGCAGCTTCACCTTGCCCTGAGCAGGTTAATTTTCTGGGGGTTTGGGCTTGGAAGTTGGCTGTTCCTGCTGCTGGGGGCAAGAGAGACACTATGGTGAGAAATGGATAATTTGTGTTTTCCTTTATTCAAACTTCACCATCTTTCCCGCTGCACTTGGGCTTCTAGTGTCCCGCCGAGAAGCTGGCAGTTCTGTTTTAGGGGCTTGATAGGAAGTGGGAGATTAAATACTGCAAACTGTGACCACTAAGCTGTCCCCTAGGTAAATAAACAAATACACTTCCAAAGAGACATGAAATTGCTTTTCCAGACTTAGCTTCTACCACCGTTTTAATAAAGCTTGTAAAAATATCCTCTAATCGCTCTGTGGCACTCCAAACATCACAGAGACTCTCCCTCAAATCCTTTATGCCTCCGTTGTTCCACAGGTAGATGTTTATATTATGACAGATAGCTCTAATTAGCTAAACAAGAACTAACCAAATGCTTCCTCATGTGGAAATTCAGCCTTCTGGGCCAAACTCCCTATGCCAAAATCTTGTTTCTTTGTGGTGTTTATTCTTCACATAAGTTTATGTATGCTCATCTACACACATAAGCAGCAACCATGGGATATATGTTCTTGTAAAAACAGTAGTCCATCTTGGTTAACAGTGAACATAGATTTGGGGAGTCCATGGCCCCACTGCTTATGGTCTGGGTCTATATAAATAATGTAACCTGGCTGCAAATGCAGTATCTAAGCCTTTGAATTCTGAGAAGAACCTGCTCAAGCCAGCACTACAGCTGAGCACTCCAAGATGAATCAGCTACAGAAGGAACGCCCAAGCAACGGGACACACCACCGCGGCTTCTCTAGTGTTCCATGTTCTTGAGGTCTGCAGATACTTCTGCTCTTGATTGGCACCCGAGGATTTCAGCAAATATTGTTTGGTGACTATTGGCTAGAGTGTGCTTACTTCTCAATTATTTCAGGTTGTGACTTGCTGAGGAAGAGTTCGATCTTGCAGGACACCAGTATGATTTTGAAGGGAATGTGTGTACAGGTTTTCTCTCTGAACCACAAACTATAGAATCTGTCCTTTTGGAAGCCTATAAACACTTTCCCATGAACAATGGCAGCTGTTTTCAAAACAGAATGTATAATTGCATATAGGAAATAAAAAGTGAAGTTTTTACTTATATCAATGATGCCTTCTTAGAGAGGTGTTCTCAGGCTCCCCTAGCAGTAAAGTTCTCAGTTTCCTAATTAGCTTCCATCAGTGTTCCTGCAAATACTAATTCT
The DNA here is from genome assembly GCA_902729485.2 of Mus minutoides. Classification (NCBI taxonomy): domain Eukaryota; kingdom Metazoa; phylum Chordata; class Mammalia; order Rodentia; family Muridae; genus Mus; species Mus minutoides. Next base: position 231,540 of record LR750319.1, on the reverse strand, counting down.
GCAGTGTATGTCTCCATGTTTTTCTCATGTCTGAACTCAATTCACTTAACTCAAGTTCTGGTTCCATGGGCTCAGTTTAGTAACTGAATGTGTATGTGGAGTTGTTAAACACACACACACACACACACACACACACACACACACACAGAGAGAGAAAGAGAGAGAGAGAGAGAGAGAGAGAGAGAGAGAGAGAGAGAGAGAGAGAGAACAGACAGACACAGTCACATAACATTCTCACATAGACACACTGTGATGGTTTGTATATGCTTGGCCCAGGGAGTGGCACTGTTTGGAGGTGTGACCCTGTTGGAGTTGGTGTGTCACTGTGGGTGTGGACTTTAAGACCCTCATCCTAGCTGTGTGGAAGTCAGTCTTCTACTAGCAGCCTTCAGATGAAGATGTAGAACTCTCAAGCTCCACCTGCACCATGCCTGCCTTGATGCTGCTATGTTCCCACCTAGATAATATTGGACTGAACTTCTGAACTAGTAAGCTAGCCCCAATTAAATGTTGTTCTTATAATAGTTGCCTTGGTCATGGTGTCTGTCCATATCAGTAAAACATTCACACATCAAAAACATATACTCTTACACACCCATATATATTTTCACACATATTCACACATACACATACATAGCACATAGACACATACTCATACACATTCATACACATATACTCACAGACATTCACACCATACTCACACACTCACACACTTTGACACACTCTCACAGACACATATACTCACACATATATCCACACACCTACACTCACACATCCATACTCTCTCACAGACACACATATGTACAATTCTTTTACTCCATCAGCTGAGTTCCACATGAATTAACTTTGAGATGACTTTGCTTTTTAGGGGCTTAAAGAAGCAGAAAGCAGGGCCTGGCAGCTGGCAGGGGTTCATCGTGTCAGATGGGAGGGAGAGAAGAATGGGAAAGAACCCTGCAAATGTTATGGAGGGAAGTCCATGATGAAAGGCTAAGGAATAATGTTTCTATACACATCAGTATCTTTACTTTTTATCCTGGGGCACCTTTTGATTTGAGAAGATATTTCATATATGTCAAAATACATATTCTGTTTATACATATGCGTATATATATACATATATACATATTATTACATATTAATAGTACATATTAAGATGGGCATATACTAACCTTTATATGTTGTTCAAAAAATTTATTTCCTAAGGTATATTTATAAATAGTTAGAGGCCTTTATGGTTATATTGTGCTAAGGGTTCTATTCCGGTCCTGTTTCCCCAAACACAAAAGGATATGTTAGACACCTGCTCTTGTTTTTCAAATACCAGAATGTATCTATGGAAGCCAAGCTCTGAATTGGCAGCCTGGTATTTTTTCCTTCCCTATTGGCAGTTCCTAATAGTATCACCATTTCCTAATTCCCTCTGTTCTTGTTTGAAGGTTTAGGTTTTAATGCAGGGCGCTCCAGCATCTGAGCCTATATTCTTTCCTGCTCCATATCCCAGTCCCCTTGTCCTCTCTGATCTGCAAACCGAGTTATTTTCAAATGTACAATTTCTATTTTTTCATGATTTCTCTCTCTCTGTGTCTCTCTCTGTCTCTCTCTTTTTCTGCTGCCCACCGAACCACCTCCTCAAATTCACACAGCACATTCTACAATATCCAAGATACAGCCCATGGTCTCCAATAGAAAATAGGATCTCCCCAAAAGACAACCCTTCTCATGCCAATGAGGTCTACTGTGGACGGGCTCTTTAATATGACTTCTCTGAGCATAACATGTTATGTTTCTAGTTTGTTATCCTTTCTTGATTGACATGTTGTGGACAAAGCACTGTATTTCACCTTAGCTCCAGGAACCTGTGTTACATGTGGCATAGGTTAGCCACGTCTTGAACAACTTAGCCAAGGTAAACACAAATATTCACCCCGGGTCTGATATCTGAACTGAGTGACACACTAATTTTTTCCCTGTCTACTTTTAAGTCTGTTTTCCCCCTCACTTTTAATTAGTTATTTGAGATTTTAGGGCAAAGTACTTTGATCATAATTACTTCTTATCCCAAACTCCTCCCATATCTACCCCATCTCCCAAACTGAACAAGGTGTGTGTGTGTCTGTGTGTGTGTGTGTGTGTGTGTGTGTGTGTGTGTGTGTGTGTGTGTGTGAAATTTGCTTGCATCAGCCACTTTGGAGTGTGTTGTTACAGTGTAAGACAGATTTTTGAATGACTTTTAGATAGGTGTTACTTTCTTCTTACCTTCTGTGAGAACTCAGGGTTGGAAGTATGGCCTTAAGGCTCAGAGTCATTGCTGGTCAATGAACAAAAGGTAACTAGTTTATAATGCAAATAGTGTTTTCTTAAACTTCTCATTCCTAGCACTTTGTAACCTTGTGTGGGGAAAGCTAGAACACAGTGTGAACTGTGGGGAAAGCTAGAATACAGTGTGAACTGTGAACTAGACTGCAGTCTAAACTGTTTACCGAGACATGAGCAGTAGACTGTCCTGTTTCCCCTTTCTTCAGGGGACTACTGAGGGCCATAGCATTCATTTTCAAAGAGCCACAAGAAGCCAGCATTGGAGCTAGGCCATTGAAGACAGGGCACAGTGAGCTGTCAGGAATGTCAAATTTCCCCCAGAGTGGGCTAGAACTTCTATGTGTTAATTATACCATAATCATCCCTGGACACAGGAGATGAAATGAGCATCTCCTTTCTTCTTGAATGAAAGAGAATTCGTCTTTCCTGTGAGTCCTGGTGAAACTTTACATGGCCCTGCATTCCAAGAACCTGGCTGGAGCCTCACCCATCGGTGCAATGAAGTATTTTCAAAGCTTGAGCTGGGCTGACATTCATGGGTGGACAGGGCTGGACAAAGAACAGCCCTTTCTCTCCAGAAATTGTAAATACCTAATAGTACCACATTAGCGGCATGTTCTACAAGGGCCCAAGAAGCAGCCATGCTTCAATTCTGCTCCATACATGCCTGCCGAAAGAAACAAACATGCTAGTCTTTGACACACCCTCTGCTGCTCTGTCCTCAAAGTTCCTGAAAGGGAGAACATGTTCATCGGCTCTCTGGATTTCAAACCTGTGATTTTGTCCCTCTGGATACATATGCTCTGCACTGGAAATTGCTCATTATCCCTTAGAGTTTGCAAAGCACCATGAAAAATGACTGAAATGAAAGCATTAAAATATGTAAATTGTGGCTCTTGTTCTTAAGTGCTTCTTCACATAGGATAGGATCAGTTCAAAGACAGACTAAGACTGAATTCATGTCAACAATGATTTTGTTTGCAGCATGGGGTCTTTTTCTGCAGGAGAAGTAGTACTTTTGGAAAGTTTGTTGAAAGTTGTTTTGAAGGTTTAGAGTTTTAAATTCCATTCTCATTAACCTCTTTTTACCCCTGTTTTCATTTAGGTCCCTCTATTTTGAAGAGTTGGGTTTTTTTGTTTGTTTTGTTTGTTTGTTTGTTTTTGTTTAGTGGCAGTTGCAGATATACACAGTAGTAAAAGTAACAGAAAATAATTTTATTCTCAGTATCATTAGGTGGACTCTGATTTGAAAACAGATTGATTTATTTTTGCATGCAAATTTTAACAAAGACTGACTGAGGGGACACATCTCTAAAGTTTGGAGTAGTGAGCATCCGACTAAGTTGTTTTATTATTATTATTATTATTATTATTATTATTATTATTATTATTATTAATTCTTTTGTGTATACCAGTATGCCAGAAGAGGGCATCCGATTCCATTCCAGATGGTTGTGAGCCATCATATGGTTGCTGGAAATTGAACTCAAGATCTCTGGAAGAGCAGTCAGTGCTCTGCAACACTGAGCCATCTCTTCAGTCCCCAACTAAGTTTTTAAAGCACTTTTCTTCGTCATTATTGCTTCTTTTGATTTTCTTAAGAGATAAGGTCTCCCAATATAATATATTAAATTTAACTTTTTAAAAAAACAAATTGTGGGGTTTTGTTTGTTTATTTATTTGTTTTAAAGGCAGGCTTATGCTATGTATTCCTGGCTGGCCTAGAACTCATTATGTAGACCAGACTGGCCTTGAAATTTTCCAGAAATCCTCCTGCCCATGAATGTTGAATGGTGATATAGGCTGGCACAGCTGTCCTTCACATCTAGGTTTTCACTTTGAGCAGGCGATGAACTAGCATATGCACACACACACACACACACACACACACACACACACACACTGCAATGAAATGCACTTTTCAGGACACTCTTCTTCTAAACCCTGCATATGGTTTTTGGGACAGCGACTCATCTTCTCCATTCTTTTACCTTTTCATGTATACATAATATATTGCTTTGACTACAATCATAATTCTGGAGCGCACTGGCTAAAGAGTATTCCTCTGCTCAGCAGAAACGGGGGCACTTTGTCCATAGCATATTCTCTTTCTCGCTATCTCCTCCTCCTCACCCAGACTCTGGAGAATACCACAGCATCCTCCATTTCTATATGTTTCGGTTTTAGATTCTGCACAGAAGTGAGATTCCTATTTTTCTTTCTGTGTCTGGCTTATTCACTTAGCTTGGTACCCTCTAGGTTTATACAAACAGTAGCAAATAACAGTCTTTAAATAAAAGGCTTTTATTTAAAGACTGTTATTTCTCGGCTGACCAAATGGGGAAAATATGGATTTATCCCCTCCTTTATCTCTATAAATTACCAAAATCTTTTTTATTGAAGGAAATGTTTCAGACAATATTTTTGGTCATATTTCTTTCTTCCCCCAACTCCTCCCCATCTTTCTAACAACTTAACTCTCTCTCTCTCTCTCTCCCCCTCTCTATTTAGAAAAGACACAAAAACAAAAGAAAAATACAAACTCTCTCTCTCTCTCTCTCTCTCTCTCTCTCTCTCTCTCTCTCTCTCTCTCCTTCAAATCCACAAAGCCAGAAATCAAAACAAACAAACAAACAAAAGATAAATTGTTGGATTTCTGAGTTCGAGGCCAGCCTGGTCTACAAAGAGAGTTCCAAGACAGCCAAGGCTATACAGAGAAACCCTGCCCCCTCCAAGAAAATAAGAAGAACAAAAAGTGCCCAAACAAACAAAATGAAAAAAATCCACAAAATCCCACTGAGCTTATTTTGTACTTTCCGCTACTCCCAGGCACAGAACGTTGTCTGAGGTATGACCGATGTGCCCAGTGAGACTCTGCTGTAGCAAACAGAATTTCTCTTTGCCAACAGAAATTACCAAAACCTTAATGAAGGCTTGAAACTCTACAACCTCTTAAGCCAGGACATTGTCTCTGAGTATGTCCCTTTTCTGTGTCGAGAAGCCCAAGTATTTCCTCAGGAGTCATGTGGCTTGAGACATGACTGATGATATGAAGTGTGTGACCTGTGATCAGGTAAATGCAGGCCCCTAAGGACATAAGACATCTACAAGAATGCAGCTGCAGGCAAGGAGACATAGACTCCTGCAGCAAAGAAGCAAAAGAAACGATGGCTACCAAGAGTTTCAAAGTAGGGACTAGCATGGGATTTACGGACTGGTCAGGAATTTAAAAATAAAAGTGTATGTTTGACTTAGTTGTCACCTTTGAGAAAGAAAACTAGGTTTTCCCAAAAATATTATGCAAATGCAAGCATGACCTACAGCATCGGCGAGTGAAGCCATACGACCGCTCTAAGTCAGGTTCTCACCTGCTGGCACACAAACCCATGCAGATCAATCTACACACAGGATCATATTGGCGACCAGGCTAATTGTGATTCATACCTGCCACCCACTTTGGGTGCATTTTGTGAGCAATTCGGAGCCTAGGTAATTATGGTAGATTGCTCCTGTGCCAAGAAGACATTGCATAAATCCTTCAGCTGAGGCACAGCTGACAGACCGTGAGTAATGCTCACCACCTTGGAGAAGATTTATATTCAAAGCCCGGTGAGCCCGCATGCACTCCACCTCTCATTCCTCAACAACCTGACTGGAACCAAGGCACTCAGTGATTTCCCCAATTCTCCATTTTCATGATAGGATAATCAATAAAGAACAACTCTTAATTCAGAGTCACTCTGATAGACTAGGACTGGACAGTTTTACTATGATATTGATTACCTTTGTAATTTACCACTGGGGATAGACACTTTGGAGGTCATTAGAAGTACGGTCCTTACTGATGCTGCTATGCACAGATTTCCCCCAGAGTAAAAGACCCAGCACTCCGATCTCATACAGCAAGAAACTTAGAGAAGATGCTGACGTCATTACTCCTATTAAGATGTGGCTCTGAGAACAGAGTCTGGGATGAATCAAAGCCCCGATGTCATGGCTTAGGAAATGGCTATCTTCAAGTTCTTTCTGTATACTCTGTGTGTGTGTGTGTGTGTGTGTGTGTGTGTGTGTGTGTGTGTGTCTGTCTGTCTGTCTGTCTATCTCTGTCTCTCTTTGTCTCTCTCTGTTTCTGTGTGTGTGTGTCTGTCTGTCTGTCTGTCTGTCTGTCTCTGTCTCTCTGTGTGTCTGTCTCTCTGTCTCTCATTCTGTCTGTCTGTCTGTCTCTCTCTTTCTCTCTGTCTCTCTTTGTGTGTCTGTCTCTCTGTCTCTCTCTGTGTCTCTCTCTGTCTCTCTCACCATAAACATGTTTTATGGCCATGTATCATTTAGGGACTTTTCATTTTTTTAATTTTTTAAGATTGATTTATCTGTATTTTTTTGTGTATGGTTGCTGTCTTCCACATTTGTCTGTGAGGAACTGGACCCCTTGGAGGCTGGAGAAAAGAATACTGGATCACCTGAAACAAGAGTAGCAAACAGTTGCCCTTCAGCAATTGAACCAAGGAAGAAGAGCCAGTGCTCTGAACCCTTGGACCGTCTCTCCATCCTCCTCTAAGGGCTCCTCAATGAGCAGCTCTGTGTTCAGCCAGTGTCCAGTGTTGTCTGTAAACATAGCTCAGACACTCTCTGTCTCCAAAGCTCCATGATCACTGAATTTTATAGCTAAGCACCTGCTTTTGGGTCCGATGGACTTTGTATATTACATTTATTCTCCTAATAATATTTTAAAATTATTTTTGTGACTTTCATATGCACATATGTATGCTCTATATTCACATTTCCACTTTCTTCTAACCCATCCGATGCCTCTCGTCTTTCTGCCACCCCCTCTCTGATTCGCGACCTCCTTTCTAGAATCATTACTGCTCATAAGAATATACTTTTCACTAGGTTTGCATTACCTTGTTGGTTATCAAATTTCTTCACACAGAAATTCAAGATTTTAGGTTAATTACATTTAATCAATGTTTTTTCTTTTATTATTTACGTGTGTGTGTGTGTGTGTGTGTGTGTGTGTGTGTGTGTGTGTTTTCTTGGGGTTGAGGGACACAAGTCACAACATACATGAAGAACTTAAAGGACAGCGTGTGAGGGTAGGTCTTTCTCCCCCAATATGTGGGTCCTGAACTCGAGGCTCCTGCTGAATCCTGAAAGACTCTGACTTCTTTCTTAGAATATGTAACACATATTTTTAGTGTTACATATTCTAAGAATATGTATTCACATAGTTTTTCTTGCACTGAATTGCACGAGCCTGTTCTTATCATTCATAGAGATTTCCTTTAAACTTTTTTTGTTTGTTCACCTTGTAAATACTATAATGGCCTATAGCTAATCAAAGCACACTCAGGAGTACACATATATTCAGCACCTGTCTAGTGAAGTATAAAATATAAAGCCCCCCATTGTCCATAAGTTTACACTTGTTATTTGTATTACAGACAACTAAAACATGTTTTCCCATATCCTTTCTAGAAGAAATACTTACATTGAAAAGGCAAACTTTATCTCTGAATTAGTATGTCCCTCCAGGATAATTTTGGGGGACATTATGGTTTCCATAGAAAGGACTAATAGTGCAAATTCTGTGCCGCCCTGAAGGATCAAAGACACAGAACAAATCATGAAGCCCAAAATGTCTCTTACCTGTTCCCAGTGCTGACCTTGTTGACATGATGCCTATTCTCCTGTGCAGAGGATTTTCAGGTTGTGTGTGCCTTCAGGAAGAAAGAGGTGCTATTTTTGAATTATCTCACTTTTCCTGGAATTTAGCTTTTGATCTCTAGGGAGGGAAAATGTCAGTTTTTGTAAAATTCAAACTTTCTATGCAAATGCTTCCCTGTCCCATATATTTTACTAGAACATTGGATCCAGGACACAGGAAGCATAAGTTGCTGCTTTTGCACCTTTATCTTTATCTATCTTTAAGAACCATTCAGACCATGCAGCGTGCATATCAAGGCTCTGCAGGGTCTGAAATCAATGTAGAGAGTAGTTCATGCTCAGCACTCAGATGTGTTGGTTCTTTGCCAGATCTGGGGATACAAGGTTGGAATCTCTACTACCTGGAAGGAGTGAGGCATGGGAACTTACAGGTAAATCTCAGTTCCAAGCTGTGCCTATAGTGTGTGTTCATGATCAGATGGACAGCATAGGTCATGTTATAAAACAAGAAGCTAAGGAAGGATGTGTGAATGCCACTCAGTAGTACAGCATCCCCAGGTGAGTCCATATGTTCATTCCCCAGGATTGAAAAATAAGTAAATAAGAAAGCAAGTAATTAAATAAGAAAGAAAGAAAGAAAGAAAGAAAGAAAGAAAGAAAGAAAGAAAGAAAGAAAGAAAAGAGAGAGGTGGGAGAGAGAGGAGAGAGAGAGAGAGACAGACAGAGAGAGAGAGACAGAGAGAGAGAGATACAGAGACAGAGACAGAGAGAGAGACAGAGACAGAGAGAGAATAAGCTAGTAGGTAAGTAAGAAAGTATGTGAGCACCCTATTGGTCCAGACTGTAAACACTCCTCCTCCACATCCAACTCTTAAATTTAACAGGAGTTAGCATTAATTCAGGAAAAGGATTTGAGGGTTACAATGAAACCATCTTTTGTCAGTGGTATTGTAACATAACAAAAGTCATTCTGGAGGTGACTAAATACTTGAAACTGTGACTGAGTCTTGGACCTTGCTTATTCATGTCGCGGCCTGACCTTTCTGTTAGAAAACAAAAACCAAGCAGATGAGTACAGAGGAGATGTAGCTTGGTTCAGAGCTGGTCCAGAATATGTATAAAGTAAAACATGAAGCTAAGTTATTTAATTAAAAGCAAGGTTTTTTTAGACATATGATATGCAGCAATATAGGTAACAATGGCGTGTTGTTTCCTTAAAATTCTGTGAAAAAAAAGTAGCTCCAAAGTTAACTATTTTTATTACAGCGAGGTAAAAATTAAATAAATTATATATTCATAGTAAATCTGAAAAATATGAGAATAACATATTAGTGATGTTAAAGTATAGTTCATTATGCCCTCCAGAATATCTTTTTTTTTCTTTTTTTTACTCCCAATTTTTTATTAGGTATTTTCTTCAATTACATTTCAAATGCTATCCCAAAAGTTCCTCATACCCTCCCCCGCCCTGCTCCCCTACCCACCCACTCCCACATCTTGGCCCTGGCGTTCCCCTGTACAGGGGCATATAAAGTTTGCAAAACCAAGGGGCCTCTCTTCCCAGTGATGGCTGACCAGGCCATCTTCTGCTACATATGTGGCTAGAGACACAATCTCTGAGGATACTGGTTAGTTCATATTGTTGTTCCACCTATAGGGTTGCACACCCCTTTAGCTCCTTGGATACTTTCTCTAGCTCCTCCATTGGGGCCCCTGTGTTCCATCCAATAGCTGACTGAGAGCATCCACTTCTGTATTTTCCAGGCACTGGCATAGCCTCACAAGAGACAGCTATATCAGGGTCCTTTCAGCAAAATCTTATTGGCATATGCAATAGTGTCTGTGTTTGGTGGCTGATTATGGGATGGATCCCCCTGTGTGCAGCAGTCTCTCGATGGCCCATCCTTTCGTCTTAGCTCCAAACTTTGTCTCTGTAACTCCTTCCATGGGTGTTTTGTTCCCAAATCTAAGGAAGGGCAAAGTAAAAGTGTGTCATTTTGAAGAAGTGGAGAAAGGTGCTACAAATGAGTATTATAAATATTTTGATCATTAAATCATCATAAAATAAATAAAGTGGTTTCTCAAGACCATTGTTTGCTCAAAGTCTTTCAAAGTGGTGTTTTAAATGACAGGCTCATTCTATGTGTTTAGCTTGCACCTTAAGCTCAGCTAATGGAAAATGAATGTGGTTGTCACGGGTGCAAAAGAATCACTTAAGTTGAGACCACTGATTTTAAAAACAGTGGACTTCCTGATGGATTCAGAGAATGCCTGTCTGACCTGCAGTGCCCTGATCTCCCCAGTGCTGTGGGGAGAAAGGCTCTTCCTGCCCTGATTCAGCCTGAGCTCCCCAGGACTGTGGATATTGTTTCTTGAACAACAAGCCTTAGTGACATAGGTGTTACTTTTTAAATATAAAGTGAGAGTCACATTATGCAACTGGGAAGCTCCTGTCTGACCAGAGATATACAAAAATGAAAGCTCTCCTTTTTAAAGATAATTTGGGCTGCTTATCAGAGCAGAAGCAGCTGTATTTTGGACTTACTTAGAGATTTTATTTAATGTGGCATGAAAAAGCAACAAGTGTTAAAAACAAACAAACAAAAATCCATGCATGCACATACACACATACACACACACACATACATTTTGTTACAAGAAATAATTCCAATGAGGTGCAGTTTTGAATGAATTTCACTGCAATGAGTAGAAAATAAGATGGGAATATTTTTTACAATGTTTTCTGTCATTTTTAATTGCTATAATATTTGAGCTGGATATGTATGTGCCTTCAAAGTAAAAGCGTGTTAGAATCCTTATCAGTCAGAAAAACATCTTCACCAATCCAAATGAATTAGAATGTGTAACTAAATTAATCCCACTCTGTGCGGTGATAGGGTGGCGGGTGAGACATTGTTACTCTAAGTAAGTGGCAAATGTTGGCTCCGGTGTAGAGCTGATATAAATTAAGCTCATATACCATTTCATAAATGAATGGATGGAAACTCATAGGAAACACTTTTCTCAATGATCAGTGAAACTGATTTCCATCAAAGAAGGGCCTGATTACTAACCACCACTTAGTGTATAAGCATAACATCTGGCCAACTCGTAGGGAAAATATGCAGGGCTTAAAAAATGTTTACTCCAACTTTCAACTCATACATGTATAGACCACAGACAAGGAAACATCTGATGTCCTTCAGGTTTTGGTTGCTAAACAAATGTAACTCATCTTCAAGCAAAAATTGGCTGGGTTTTTTTCCCCTCCCGGAATTTTCCTTGTAAACTATTGAGTAATGGGAGTAGGAGAAAATTAAGGTGATTAGAGTCTTTAAAATATATAAAGGATGATTTTCATTTTGCATTTCCCCATGTGTGTACACTTTAATCTATGTGGAAGTGCAGTATTTAATTCAACTCAGGTTGCACAAGGGACAAACCTGAAGGATGAGTGTAGAAAAATGAACTCAGGCCTCCACTCGAACTATCGTTCTCTGGCGTCTACCAAGTTATTTCAGATACTTTGCATTTTAATTCTCTAGGTTGGCTTCATTAGTAACCCAATGATTAAATGCCTCCTCTCACTCCAAATAGTCACTGTAATAAGAATCCTTCCTTGGCCATTAATGTTTAAAGCTACAGTGATGTTCAAGTACCTGGATAGCACTTATATTGCCAAATCATTTCTAATAGATTATCCATCTTCCTAAGGTGAGACAAGATAGATAAGTGTGTTTTTATGCACCTAAAGCAAACACTGTCATGTAACAGGTACTCAACAAATACAGCATACATGAGTGANGTCTTTCTCCTAGTGTTCCACCCCAAGCCTTTGGCACAGTTTTCCCCTTCTCCTCCTCCGAGTCCATCAGGCTTCTCACCTCAGGTCTGCACCCTTACCTCTTACACATTTTTTCAATAAACATTTTCCCCCATTCTTGGTCATTACTTTTATTTGATTTGCTTTTTGTCTACAGCTATCTTGTATGTGGTTATGTGTGCCAAATTCTGAACTAGATGGGAGTCAAGTTTAAAGCTGGGGTTGACATGCAATTGCAGCTTCTAAATGAATATACAGAGAAAGATAGTCAGCGAACTCTTTTAACTATGAAAGGTCACAATTCTCATTACAATACCTACCTCCTGGGAAACCTATGACAATAAAAGAGGCTTTTTTATTTTATTTCTGGTGCTTCAATTTGTTATTTACAATATCTTTAATATAGAGAAACAGCCAACTATTCCGTTCTTGTGCCATGAACTGGAGAGTGTTTACCTTGTCTGCCAAAGTCAGGCTATGGATGGATGAACTGAGACAGTTGGGCACTTTATGTAAAGAGGCCCAGGCAGGGCCAATGTACTTACATGTTTTCTGCCTTTCAGTCCCAATTATTGAAAAACACCAAAACAAATTAACCCAGCTTTCAGAGATGTGATGGACCCATGCCCTTTTTTGTGTTTTTATATGATCTTTGCTTACTCTCGGGGTTGTTTATTTTATGTTTGTCTTGTTTGCATTGCTGGAGAGGGAGCCTGGGGCACCTGGAACTTGGGGCTCTCAGCCACTTCCATGAACAGACATAGAGTGAACAAGAGTAAAGGCCTGATGAAGTCGGTTTTAGGTTTAAATAAGATAAAATATATAAAACACTTGGCATAAATTCTCCTGGAAATAACCAATAAATAACCAATGAATATCAGATATTGATTATCCTTTGAAATGCTCTGGAATTTTTTTCTTTCATTTTGAGATGCAACTCTTTGGCAAGGCTGGTTTCTCCATGGACTGCTCAGCAGTCCTTGGGCTCTGATGGGTGTTTTTCTCCTTCCACAACAAGCCATCTGAGGCTCTGTTCTCTGTGGCATTCCCTTCCCTGACTCAGCATAGCTGTCTGAGTGGCAGCCTGCCCCACACCTTTGCAGAGCCTTAGAGCTTTCTTCCCATCTCGAAGGTAAAAGGACGATTCTACCTCTCTTCATTCTGACTTCTTGTACAAACTCATAATTTCTCAATAGATCTCTTCCTATGGCCAACAACTATTTGCTGAAAATCATTTCTACTAGTCAACTCTGTTACTTAGTTCACAATTATTAAAATTTTGAAATTAATGTTAGATCCACTTTGTCTAAATAAGTAAATATTACCTTTGCTCCCACATACTGTTCATATAAGGCTTCAGACATATGGGGCACTGACTTAAACAGCTCCCAGCCTTAGGAAGGTTCTTGTTCCCTGGATAATGAAAACAAAGAACAAAATGTACCCCTTTGATAAGTAAGGGTGAGATGGTGACATCACAACACTCCAGCTTCTGTCGTCTCTGGAGTCACAACAACATACCTTCTCCACATAAACCAATCTCTGTGTTCTCCTGTCTGTTTTTGTTCAGAATGAGATATTCTGAAGGACTGCTGGCACCCCCTCCATGCATAGACAGACATGCCATCTGTAAAAACAACCTGTTCAGTTACTTTGATATAAAATAAATCTCACAGAGCACAGAAAGTCACAGAAGAAGTCATGGAACCGGCTGTAAACAGATTCATGAAGGCTGACTCTCAGCCTCATCCCTACACCATGTTGCCTTCACTTGGAAAGGCTTGCTCAGACAGGAAGAGCCAGAGGTCAGATCTCTGGATTAGGCCACCGTGTGCCTCATGTCCACTCAGTGGCTCAGTAAGGACCCAAGGCCGTGCTGCTAGTTTGGCTCCATCCCGCATTTTCCTGTCACGGACGCAGTGGTGCACGTGTTCTAACTCGGTGTCATTAAGGCCTAAGGGAACTTGGTGGGTTTGGAGACATTGAGGGTTACAAGCTCTGTGACTTTACTGATCCCTGGTGACAATTCATCTTTCTTTACTTTTACATTTACCATTTTCATGGGAACAAATTAAACAAGTTTAAAAGTTAAATCTTGTGAAATCTTCAGTTAGTAAGAAAGGAATGTGAATAGCTTAAAAGGAACTCTTAAAATATTTGAACAACCAAATACAAAAGATGGTCATGTCCTTGTATGTGTGTGTATGCACAAAAGTGTGTATGCATGTGTTATAGTGTGTTCGTTTGTATGTGTTAGTGTGTTTGTTAGTGTGTGTAAGTGTATATTAGTGTGTTAGTGTGTGTGCAAGTGTGTTAGTATATGTGTATTAATATGTGTGCAAGTGTGTGTTTTAGTGTGTGTGTTTCTGTATGTGTGTTAGTCTGTGTGCAAGTTTGTGTATATATGTTAGTCTCTGTGTGTGTGTGTGTGTGTGTGTGTGTGTGTGTGTGTGTGAATTTTCACTGTGGGAAGAAGCATAATTAGATTAGGTTGCATGACAAAAGATGAGACCATTCTGGTACCTTGTTCTGTGTGATAAAGATGTAGACTCCTGAGTGTGGTTTTTAAGAGTTTGGAAAATAATGTGTCATTATGTCATATATGGTCATTATGTCACTGTTGCCTCAGTGCCCTTCATATCATTGCTAGCTATGCAGAATTGATTCAGTGATTGCTTAGAGCCAAACATTAGTTAAGCCCCTGACAGTGCAGTCATGATGCTAACTAACATTAGGTAATTGTAAGATGGCTGGTGTCTTCCTATTTTCTGTTCTTCTTTACAAATATATCAGCATGGTTACATTTGGTGTTATCTGTGAGAAATGGGCCATATCACACTGCTCTCTCCTGGGACGTGTCAGTCATTCTCCAGCTGAATGACTTGCAGATCTTCAAGAGCGAAAGCCCGGTGCTGTTAGCTTGGCCTATCTTGCCTTCTGTGAAGGTGGAGCTTGTGCAGAAGGCTGAGTTTACTGGGGTGGAAATGAAGGATGGTGAATGGCATGTGTGAGCGGTCATCTTGGAGATTGTGAGGAGATAGTACTGAGTAGTTAGGAGGATGGGGTGTGACGTACATGGGAAATGAACCAGGGTCTAGTTAGTGACAGCTCTAACCTTGCCAAAGAAACAAGCTCAACATCACAGGCCAAGCTAAGAGAAAGCCCTCCTGTTGTATGTGTTGTGGAAGACTAATTATAGAAAGTCCATGCTTTGACCCAAGGATAGCCTTGTGCCCTTCCTTACCTAGAACTCCTTGTCTGCTGGGAAGCCAATGAGCAGTGTTTAATCCCAGCCATTCTGAATGATCATCTAACCCAGACCTGAAGGATTCCACTCTGTCTTGAGTCTTAGTGTGCTACAGGCTGTTGTTGCTACAGCCTCCAGAAAAATCTGTGAACCTGTCCAACATCAACATCCCTTCTTCTCAGAGTTCTTTCTCTTCGCTGACAATGTGATAAGGCCTTCTTTTTTATGTGTGTGTATTCCATTTCTCCTATTATATAGTAGGTTAGGGCAGAACATTCATTATAGTCACAAAGAGAGCAATGCTGTGAAAGCGAATAGGAACAATTTTAAGATAATAAAATACTTTGTTATTTAGCTCAGTTAGAGTTTCTTTTTAAAACTTTATATTGCACACTTCCAAGAATTTCCCAAATCAGATTAAAATGGCCTGATTCCCTTGTCTTGTTTCTGACTCATGTACTGACCTGTGACTACAGGGATTCTTGTCAAATCTCTTTACCAAATTCTTTAGCTAATCACAAGCTGAAATGGCCTTCTCTCCTGTGGTTCTCCTGCAGGACTTATGTTTGCTCAGTTCATACCCTCTGACTTGGCAACTCCCTTGCAGAATACTTTCTGTGATTCCATAGCCAAGAAACCCCTGACCTGCCTGCTGTGCTGTTCAGCACTGTGCTCACAAAACTGCCCGAGCCATCCTGCATGAGAGTCGTCATAAAAATGCAGAATAGACCAGGTCGGCTTGCCAGCAGGGCGACATCAGTCTGCACTTTCCTTCAAGCAGAAGCCTGAAGTGGTCTTCGAAAGACAGCAGACCTCTCTCTGCCATACCATAGCCATCTCAGTGACAGGCTAACTTCAAACAGGCCATCAGGGGAGCTGGCTTCACTAATATATCTTGTATTCTATCAGAACTATGCTGCCCATGGAATCATGAATGTAAGGATCTCTACATGTGGTCAAAAATAATGCCAACTAGCACATCTACCATCTCCAGAACATGGAGACCTTTCAAGACATGCAGTTTTGGTCTAATTCCATTCAAACTTGATCCACTTTGACACTTATTTTTCTGGAAGGTACCATTTCTAAGTTTCATAATTTGTGACTGGGAAAAGCAAAAATAGAACATTCATTTAAGATGAAGAAGATTTCTATTAAGCCTTCGTGTATATGTATGGATAAGTGATATGCTACAGATAAATGAGAGTGTGAGCTTACTTCTTGTAACCATTTTAAGAGTCATGGAGTCATTGAGAAGATATTACTTACTTACTTAATTAATTAATTAAGACATCTATCCATTCAATCTCCCCTGAGTCTATGACTTCCCACAAAATCTTAGGCACAGCAAATGTTGTAATTAGTAAAAGTCATGTAAAACACCTGCATGGTGCATTAACTTCTACAGAGCTCTCACTAATAATACAGTGCTGTGATATTTATCTAAGTGATAAGTAAGTTACCATTGAAGTGTATGCATTATTCTCTTAGTGGGAGGTATTTTATACACAAACATTAAAACCCTGGTGAGTCCTGGCCTCATTAGAACTTTAGAAATTCATAATACATACAAAAATAAAATGAATGGACAAAGTCCTTTTTAAGAAGGTTGTCTGGGGTGGGACTGCAAGCTTGTTCAACCACTCTGGAAATCGGTCTGGCGATTCCTCAGAAAATTGGACATAGTACTACGGGAAGATCCAGCAATACCTCTACTTGGCATATATCCAGAAGAGTTTCCATCTGGTTATAAGGACACATGTTCCACTATGTTCATAGCAGCCTTATTCATAATAGCCAGAAACTGGAAAGAACCCAGATGTCCCTCAACAGAGGAATGGATACAAAAAATTTGGTACATTTACACAATGGAATACTACTCAGCTATTAGAAACAATGAATATATGAAATTCCTAGGCAAATGGATGGATCTGGAGGGTGTCATCCTGAGTGAGGTAACCCAATCACAAAAGAACTCACATAACATGTACTCACTGATATGTGGATACTAGCCCAGAAGCCTAGACTACCCAAAATACAACTTACTAAACACATGAATCTCAAGAAGAATGAAGTTCAAAATGTGGTCTCTGTGCCCCTTCCTAGAATTAAGAACAAAGCACACACTGAAGGAGTTACAGAGATCATGTGTGAAGCTGAATCAAAAGGATGGACCAACCAGTGACGGTGGCTGCCAGGGATTCTTCCCATTATCAGCCACCAAAATAAACACTATAGCATATGCCAGCAAGATAATGCTGAAAGGGACCTGATATAGCTGTCTCATGGGAGGCTATACAGTGCCTGGCAAACACGAAAGTGGTTGCTCACAGTCAGCTATTAGTTCGAACACAGGACTCCCAAGGAAGGAGCTAGAGAAAGTACCCAAGGAGCTGAAGGGGTCTTCAACCCTCTAGGTGGAAGAATAACATGAACTAACTAGTTCCCCCTGCGCTCATGTCTCTAGCTGCATATATGAAAGAAGATGGCCTAGTTGGCCATCATTGGGAGGAGAGGCCCCTTGGTCATACAGACTCTATATGCCCCAGTACAGGGGAACGCCAGGGCCATTACGTGGGTGTGGTGGGTAGGGGAGCAGGGCGGGGATGTGGGAGGGTAAGGGGAAATTTCTGGATAACATTTGAAATGTAAATGAAGAAAATATCTAATAAAGAGAAAAAAAAATAAAAAAGGTTGTCTGGGGAAATTGACAGGCAAAATACTCAAAGATGTTGTGAATAACAGTCAAGTTAAAATGGACAGGAGAAAGTAAGGAGACAGGAATGGTAACATTAAACAAACATCTCTTTAGAGGACCAAAAACCGTGATGCTCTGAGCTGAGACACAAAGCCTTATGTGGTTCATGGGTGGGGATGGAGCAGCCATAGAGCGTATGTAGGAGGGAACATAAGTAACACTTGATCAGCAGGTATAGGGTCAGCAACTGTGATGGTCCCTATTGATTATGCCCATGGTGCTTCTTGCAGTCAGGGAGCAAGCTGCTCCATCCCTGCCCCGTCAAATCACATTCGAGATTGTTATGGATGAGGTAGCTGAGGTCTGAACAGGTTAGCACATATATGTAATGCCTCAGATTTAGACTCTACATCACTCTAAGCTGAAGCAAGTTTTCTAGGGTGAAATTGCCTCTGTCTACGGGGCTTTGGGAGATTTTTAAAAGGTCAAGTTCCAAGAATGATAACGTAGCAAGTGATCCCAGAGATGGAAAGTGCATGTATTTGGCCAAGCAAGCAATACCTTGCAGTCTGTTAGTGAGAGTTAAATATTTAACACCTTTGAAATCTCAGGGTTGATGACATGTTCAAATTGTGATTTTTGTTTACTTTGGGACAGCCTGTGAAAAAAGATTGTTATGTTCAAAAACTGTTGGCCCAGCCTTTCTCTGCTAGACCTAAGTGGCTCACGCCTCACACTCAAGGCAAAAGTTGGCAAACATTATTTAAACAAACCAGATTCAATGGAATTTTAAAGTTACTTGGGGACTTATGGCTGTCAGGAAAGCCCCAATGGCCGTACAGTGTGAGTGATTGTGCACCACACACCACACCACACCACACCACACCACACCACACCACACCACACCACAGGAACAAGAAGGATGTTGCCATGGTGTGGAAAGCTGTAACTAGGACCAGGAGACCATCTTAGGAAAATTTGTTTCATCTGCATTAGAAAAGCTTCCTTCTTTTTTTCCCCTTTTTTCTGAAGGCAGGAATATGCAAACATTTTCTCATGTTGATCCACCAAGAGTGACTTTGACATAATTCTGTCTGGGTAATCTCTCCCAGGTTGTTTTTCAGGGTTTGAGGGTCAACCTTGGTAATAATGATACTGAAAGTGTATAGCTATTCAATCCTCTTTGTATACCGTCTAGTGAGGACACTTTAAAGCCCTATTGTTAAGGTATTAATAGCAGAGTTTTGAACAACTTAAAATTAAAAAAAAAAACTCGAGGCTTGGAGAGAGTAAGTAGCTCCCCAGTTTCTCTGAGACAAAGTATGTGAAGATAAGCAATCAGTCATCCTCGCCAAATATAGAACCACACAGGAGCCAGGCCTCTGGGGATGCCTGTGTGAGGGATTATCCTCACTGCCTTAACTGATGTGGAAAGAACCATCTTGACTATTGGCAGGGCCAAGTCCCAAGGCAGAGATGAAGGCTTTGTTAAAGGAAGGAATTCCTTCAACCACAGGAAGCCATCACTGCTTTGTCTCCACTATGGATAAAATGTGAACATGTCTGCACAGAGCCCCTGCTGTCCTGACTTCTCTGCTGTGATGGACTCCACCTGCAGCTATGTTCAGAATAAACATTGTCTCCTTTAAGTGGCTTTTTCCAGAGTATTTTACCATAGCAACAATTTTACCATAGCCTGGCTTAACACTGAAACTCTTCTACAGTATCACTGAACTGTCTGCAGACATTGCCAGTAGCATCTGCCTTTGAGCCCTGTTATCATATTAGCACAATAAACTAATACTATATTGATCCATGTGTACATTTCTCTACTTAACTTTGAGGTTATTTAGTTATTTGCTTTCTTCTTTTGAAGACCAACATGGTCTACGAATCCACTCTTTCAAAAGGAAGCATGGAGAGGACCCTATGGTCAGTAACTGCAAGGCCAATAGGGATGGTTTTATAATGGGTGCTAATTTATATAGAAAACTGCATGAAACCTAACTTTGTTTCTATTCAGTCATGCCACCCTTCTCTCATGACGGAGTGACAGGCCTCTGTATATACCAATTACCTGTAGAAATAAGTGAGATTTGGCTTAGTCCATTCTGAAACATTGATGAATATTCCAGGGTACACTGGTGACAATATTATGGAGAGCCACACTTGCCTGTAGAGCTAAGCGCTGGCTGCCTTCCTCATCCTAAGATATAGGTCTTACACGAATGCGTGGAATTCAGCCCAATTGGTTGACGTCAGTTCTCATCACCTCAGCGTCTGAACCTCCAGACTCCATCCAGCTCAATTTTCTGAACTTTCTGATTTTAGCTTCCAACTTGGGAATGATGGTGTCATAATGAAATAACATTCTGTTATAGGAGCTTAGACTTGGTGCTCAAGAATATACTGACTTCTCTCAGTCCTGTCCTCTGATTTTTCTTACGTTCTCCATTGTTCTATACCATTTCCCTTATACTCCTCCGCTTCCGCTTGCTCCCTGGCTCCTACCATATGTGTTCTAGCTCTAGCTGAAGCTTTTCTTTACCCAAGGAGCTCTTCCTAGCAGAGTAAATCTCATGCCCTGTGTATTCTGATGCTGCTACTACATTTTTGTCATTGATAGTTTTATAGTTCAAGTATCCAAATTATTTCATTAAGTGAATGACTTTAGAGATTCATTTGATTTAATTTTACTACTGGATTGAGGAAAAGATATACAGCTTTTGTTAAGAGAACATGCCAAAAAATACAATCTCTACCTACACAGACATTATTTTATTATAATTTATATTCTGGTATAGTAATAAAAAGATTTTATAGGTTTACTTTAAGACATTTAATTGCTGCCCTGAGAATTTCAAAGCTAACATGTGCAACCGCTCCTACTAATTTCCTTTCATTGTGTGGAGCAGTAGATCCAGTCTTTCCTGCATTTGTATCAATCATGATATACTGTATATCTGCCTCTGCATTGGCATGCACCTCTTTCACTGACATATTGTATATTTGTCCCTGCATTTGCATGCACATCTGTCACTGACAGCTATATGTTAGCCTACCTTGGGTACCTTTATTATATTTTCACACACCTCTTACTAAAATGTATTAAGGAAAATGGAAGTTATTGAGCCCACTGCACCTTCATTTACAGCGCCGGAGGAGCACTCCATGTAAGTGAGATCTTGAAAGAGGAGTCAGAGGTGAACCTTCTTCAATGCTGGTAATTAATTCTTGCTTTGCATAGGCTAATTGAGGGCAATCATTGAATACTCAGTGTCATTTCATTTCCTAGCTGTCAATGTGACTACAACCTGCTTTCCCTGCTGCATCTGTTAACCTCTGTACTACCGTGTGCTGCTAGAAGGATGTTAAAGATAGAGGGCCATGAAGAACTTTGTTCTGTTTCGTGAATGTCAATATTTTCCCTCAATAGAATGTTGCTCTCCTTTGACAGACCCTTTCTGGCTGACCTAAACATCTCTGTTAAGGCACACAAAAAATGTGCAGATGTAATATGTTGTTACTTTGAGAACTCAATGAAGATTAACCATAGGATGGGTTCTGTAGCAGTTTGCTCTATGTTACAGTCTAACTGGAATGCATGCAAATTAATGCCGTAAGTCATGCAGGAAATAGTACCTGTGAAGTTGCAGTTTGAGCAGAAGACCAAGAAAGGAAGTATGAAGGGTGCCTTTAAGCAGTGGTGTGGAGGTCATTACGAAGAGCAGCGTGCTTGCTCACATCTGCCCTTTGCCATGGGGAACTTTTCAGGGGACCAGATCTACGAATTTTGCTTCTATATTTCCTTTAACCATCTATCTCAGGACAAACTATTGTCACTTTGTCTAAACAACTTCAATCTTCTTTGTTTTTCATTCCTACAGAGGTTTACTAGTTTTAACAGTCAATTTTATATAACATAGATTCATATGCTATGAGAATCTTTGTAAGTTATTATTTAGATCAGACTGACCTGTGAACATTGTGTGAGGGATTTTTCTTAACTCTTAATTGACTGGTGAAGACACAGCCCACTACGGGTGCCACCATCCTCTAGGTCACAGGCTCATAACTGTATAAGAATGAAGAAAGCTTGCGGAGCTTAAGTAAGCCAGAAAGTGGCATCACTCTATCCATTTGTGTGTGTGTGTGTGTGTGTGTGTGTGTGTGTGTGTGTGTGTGTGTGTGTGTGTTTTACTCTGGATATAATACAAGCAGCCGCTGAGGCTCCTAGTACTGCAACTCTGTTGCTGAGATAAACTGTCGGGGATGGTAACTTGACAACCTCGAATTGCCATTCAAGAGGCTCTAGGAGAGGGTATTTTATCAGAGACAAAGGAATGAAATTAAAGTACTAGATTTACACTATTCTAAGAAAATGACTTATTTGTCAATGGATGGTTGAATGTACAGTGCTAAATGTATGCCACAGAGGAAAATTTGAGAATAGTGATCAGAGTCTCTAAGTTGACCAGACACATTTGAGTTGATATCCTTGACATTTTGGCTATGTCTATCTCCATCTAATGTCTCAGATAAATATAGCTATCTACAGAAAACAAATCATACTTGTTTTTCTGAAACAAAATGAAGTAAACATTTCTATTTTTAATTACTTAATTTTTACTTAAATATTAACCAGCATTTACCTTGAATATTTTGTTTTAGAACTAGGCTTTCATAACTTTGTTTTTTTGTGTATAAATTTTATATTTACTTTCCAAATATAATACTCTCATAATTTTCCTCTTCCTCATTCATATGTGCCAGTATTAATGCCTAGTTTTGTATGTTTTTTGAGAAAAAGAAATGTCAGGTGTCTTTAGAACCTCTGCCCAATGGTACAAATATTATGGTAAAGCAACTGAATAAATACATTGGGCTAGAGTCCTGGGTTTTAGTCAGTATTTGTTAGTGAAAAATTATAATAGGCCATGATGTTTCCCAGTGACAGCAGAGTACAGCCTTTCTCTGAATGTACAATGAAACGATTATGCAGAAGGGTGGGATGTAGCATGTGTTTAGCACCCATACCCAAGACAAAGTATCTGACTCTAAGGTCTGTGATTGTTTCAAAGAAATTGTTTTCCCAGCACCCAACACCAAATGAGTCATGTGAATGCCATCTATTCTGCTTCTCTCCAGTGGCCACTTAGTCCTTTTTTCTGTGTAAACCATCTTTTTCCTTTTTTACAAACAAGGAAGATAGTGTACTGAGTCCAAGTTCAGTCTTACTGAGTCCAAGTTCAGCACGTCTTACTTCCCCAGTTTTCCCTGTGGCTCAGTGTGGCTTACATTTCTTAGTTTTTAGTATGGAGAAAATATGGTTTCTTCTAGTCAACAGTGCAAGCCTCCACTCTGCAGACAAAGCAGCATGGTTTCCTTTCAGAACTCCCCAATATGATCAGCTGCGACTTAGAGACATTAGTCTTGAGTTCATCCGGAAACATTTGCTTTTTCTTATGGCTCCAACAAATTAGTTTACAAACAGACTTGTAGGCCCAATAATCACATGCAATACTGCCAACATTAAAAGTTAGAAGAAAATAAGAGAAAGTCAATCAATTGACATAATATGACTTGAGAGAGAATAAGGAGGGTGCACAAGTGTGGTTTCAAGATGAGAGAAACTGCAAAATGCCCCAGTAGTGTCTCTTTCTTCAAAGTGTCTCTGTGAAATTGAAGTGTGATTGAGAAATTTTGTTTTAAAATAAGAATAAACATATACATAAGGAAGCAGAGCTATGACAAGAAGAAAACTTCATTCTCCGGGGACCATAGCTCTAGGCGTCCCAGAGTCAATTGTGTAATGTGTTAGACTGCATCAGCTATTATAAACAATTAGCTCAGACATCACTGTGAATTTATTCTTCTAAACCACAACATCGTCAAATGACCCCTGGCTTGGTTGTGTTGTTAAAAAAGCAGCAAATAAAACAACCCCTACAGCTCTCTCTAAACTTCTCCACAGCATTCTTCATTATTAAACAGCTGGCACTATAGCTATATGAAATTTCATTAAATTAACCTTAATGGCTTTGTGATTTAACAAACGCACACATAATAAAACTTTTGGATGTCACTTCCACCATTACTTCAGATCAGTTTTATTAAAGTTGTGGCATTGTGGATATTTGAAACAAATCTTAGGGTCATTTAATAACCTGCATTTTTATCTTTAGCTTATACTCTATTTTATCATCAGCCTATTTTATGTCATTTTGCTTCATAACTGAAACGTATCACCATGACACATTAATGGTCACATTGAAAGTAACACATTTTTATTTCTGTTTGACCTTGACATCACTAATAGACTAAAATTTTACTATTTGATGACCTATATTGTTTGAAATAATGGTGTTCAGCATCATTGTGGAAATCCCAGTTCCCAAGGTTGTTAGAGATTAAAGGAAATGCATGATTACACTTTGTTCTTAAATAGAAGGCTTTCACAAGTGTGCGTGAATGTGTGTGTGTGTGTGTGTGTGTGAATACTATGGAAATTATTCTTATTGTGCAGATGAAATGAAGAGTTTTAAAACAATTAACTCTTCCAAGTTCATGGAAGGCAACAAATAGAACCAAGATGTAGATTCTGTGCCCTTCTAGGATCCAGTGATTCTTGGAATTTGAGTATTTATAGACCATATTGCTTCATTTGCAGTTCTTGCTGTGGTGAAAGCTGGTAAGAGAGCCCAAGAACATTGGTCAATTATGATTGACATTATAGGATAAATGATTAGAATCAGGTACTGTGATCTTCCAAGGTTTCAGCTTCAGCTATATAGTAGGTGGAAAAAGTTCAGAAATGTATTGGTGACACATCAAAGAGTCTGTTAGAGTCCCTTGGTTAGACATATGCTCAGTGTGGCTTTTTACTTTTAGTATTATAACCTTTTTTTTTTAAAGTGGGCATAATTTTACTTAATTTATAAAAATTATATTTAAAATTACATCTCAGATATGTATATATCAAAGCCTGACAAAGACCACTAACTATGGCTACTTCTGTGCACTTATTATTTTGACAGATTAAAATCTACTCCTAACAATGTTACTTATACAATATGTGAATGTTAATTATAGGCACAATGTATACGGAATATCTCTTAGGTATAGTTCTCCTACCAGTCTTCAAATGTGAATTCTTTGACCAACATTTCCTCAGTCTCTTGTTACTACCAAGCTACTCTCTATTTCTATGAGTCCAACCTTTTAATAGTAATTTTAATTGGCACAATAATTATGTATATTTATGAAGTACAGTGTGACAGTTTTATATGCAGTGTTTAGTGATCACATACTATTACTTTGTATTTTCTGCTCATCAAGTACTCTGTTCTAAACTGAGAAACTTCAACATTGTCTTCTAGTGCTTTGCATAACATATAATAAGCTATTAGAATCCATTCTCACCCTATTGTACCTTAGAGCAAAATTTCTTCTGTCTGTCTATGTCCTGTTTGCATGGGTTTATTTGACTTGTCTTGATTTAACACTTAATGTTTGATGTTTTGGTGTTTGATATTTCCACTTCATCGGATTCTTATGATTTACTTGATTTTTAAGGTTGGCTAGGCATTCAACTTCCTGTATGTAACATTTGCTCTTCCCATTGCCATCCATTGATGTTCAGGGTTTTGATGTCTCTTTGGCATACTGATTTCCTTTTCTTTGAATGTCAATGCAAAAGTGGATTACTAGGTCATCCTATCTGTTTGCCAGCCACAGTTCACAGTTTTTGCCTTCTTGTTCCCCCAGCATTTGGAATATACAAAAAGAATGCAAGATAGAAATTGCAACTCAGTGCGAAAATTAGCTTTAGACATTTCATTCTTCAACTGTCCATTGTACCCAGTAAGAAGACATTTCCTATCTGATCCTCACTCTATTGCCCCTATGCCCATAAAATGTTGAACACTTAATGTAGTGAATCTTGTTTCTTTAATGGGCTCAAGCAGAGAGAGGCAGTTGGAGCAGTTCCTGGCGAGGACTGAGTGACGCCTATAATGGGTTTTATTCAAGCCCTGGAAATCCTAGCTGTTCTGAGTTTGAAAAACATTAGTGGTCCTTTCCTGGAGGTCTAGCTCATAGAGCAAGTTGAGCTAAGTACTTGCTTCTAGTCTACAGGGGCCAGAGCCACTCTGATAATTTATTGGCTGTTGCTCTTTTCTTTCCATCCAAACTTCTCTCTAATTCAGGAGCTACTGAGCAAATAGAAATGCATGGAAACTTCCATCTCTGTAACCCAGCTGAGGCGAGGATGCATTTCTCACCTCCCTTTCTGAAAACATGAACATTTCCAGCCATGAATCTGCTCAAAGTAGCATACAACTCAAATGTATGCTCTCTTGTTTCGCCTCCAGATGCAGAAGTATATTTCCAAGGCCATGGTTTATTTAGAGTTCATTTTATCTACTTTTGGATGCTGTTGCTAAACCTTCTTTTCTATTTCCAACCTCTGCTATCTCTGTAGATTGCCAATAGAGGAGTCCTGCAATTCATCAATATATGTGAAAGAATTTCAAGGCTGTGTTAAAGCCGTATGTGAAATTCTTGGCAAACTGAAGCTATTGTCAAATCAATGAGCTTTCTGTTCTGAAGTGAGTGGATGACAACTAGTTGACCCTTGTATGTGTGGAAATGACCATCATAGAGACAGAGTTGGTTTCTAACTGTAGCAGGTGTTCAGGGGTTCGATGCTTTGTGAATGATGTGTATTTAAGAATAACCTTGCTTCTGCATTGCCATTCTACTTATGCTCCATGTATTGGTTTAAATATAAGCTTCAGTACACCTGGAAAACCTTGACTCAGCTAAGGGGTTTAGGAAAAGAATTCTAACTTCCTGAAGATAGGGCTTTGTGGGCATCAACTAGGAGCCATAACTAACACTGGGACTTTAACATAAAGAGCGGCAGGCAAGGGCTTTGTAGCAAAGCCAATGGCTTGACAATTGAGATTATGATTCTCTTTGACAAATCTGATAGTGGCAGAAAACTAGAGACTGAGGAATTGTCTCTAAGGTTCTTTGAATACCCAGATATGAGAGATAAGTGCCTGGATTAGAGTAGGAGGACCAAGTGCAAGATACAGAACGGGAGAAATGCAATTCCAACAGTGTCTCTATCTGAGAGCTGGAGTAAACTTTGAAACATTAAGGGAAGATTCCGCTCATCAGTTCTGTATACTCTACTCGCTGTATACTTGGCTCATGACAGACATTCTTAAACAAGTGGCTCAACCATTTCTGGAATCTTCTCTACATTCTGTGGGTTTGTTTTCTTATTTTGAACTTTGTTCACAGACCTTGCTAATGTAATCTGTAAGCTAAGTGAAGGAAACCATTCTTTAAATAATTTGTAGGAAAAAATAATGAGCTCTGAACACACTGGTACCACAGCTATGAAAATATCCAACACGTGCAGTCATGTTCGAGAGGTCTTCCATGGCGTACTGCTGGAGAACTATACCGTGGGTTATCACTGGCTAGGGAGCTAGAGAGTCAAGTGCAGGGCTGTAACTATCAAAGCCATACAGTAATTAAGGAAGGAAAGTGAGGAATATAGAAAGGAGTTAAATAAAATAGGATTTCATCTTCCCTGACAGGGGAGGCCTTAAGCACCAGACAGTGTACAAACCCCACTGACTGTGAGCAGCTCAGTGACCACGTTTCCCTGGGAGACAAAGCTAGGAGAGTTTCCCAGGCAAAAGCGTCTTTGTTTGTTTGTTTCCTCTACAAAAGTTTTGCACTTTTCCATAACCACCTTATTACTCATTATAGTAGCTACTCCCTTATTAAATTGTTATATTAAATCAGGAGAAAATAACTGCTCACATGAGCCTTTCGTGAAGTGGTTGTAATTACCGAATTGTAGCCTTGTCCGCCTTCCACTAATGAAATGACAGACTAAATGGAGCACACGGATAACAATGCGCACTGGGAGGCACGAACTCTTCAGACTTAGCATTGACACGGAGATCATTTTGTTTACCATTAATCGGCAAGCGAACACATGAAGACTAGGAAATTTTGTTTGGAATGGAAGGATCCTTGAGATACACACAGATCCTAAAGAGTTCTTAAAATCCTTTACATACTACAGGTAAGCAGGCTGCAATATATTTGAGTGAAAAATTAGATACATTTAGAATATCAGAGGCTAATAATGACTGTCAGTGGAATCTGAATTCTGCTTAGATGTGGCAAAAGGTTAGTCTTAGCATCATGAACACTGATATTGCTTCCAACCTGTCGAGCCTGTGATGTCTGCACCTTCTCCCAAGCATACATGGCCTTGAGCAGTTTGGCCTAGAGCCATTTTTACTTCAGCAAATCACTTCCCATTGTTGTACATTTTTAAGGATGTACTGAAAGGTACTTTCAAGTCTGAAAAACATCAACTGATCACATGCCACTGATAACTAACTTACAGAGGTTTCCATGTAACCACAATGTTTTCTTTAACAGTTAAACCACGTCTGGAATAGTAATGAGCACGAGCTTCTCTATTATTACTTTTACAAAAAGCCGTTTGTTTATCTAACCGGTGAATAGTGTCATATGTTTTTAATGTTCCCTTCTGTGTAACACAGATTAGCAAGTTTCCACAATGAGCCACAGGATAAATACTTTCTGCTCAGTGGGAAAAGAGCATTTATTCCAGTACCCCAATCTTTCATATTACATAAAAGCAGCTACAGACACTGTGAGCTGCAATAGGTACAACTGTGTTCTAATCATACATTGCATACAAGGAGGCAAAACACTGATGGACACAGTTCCTAGACTCTATGAAATTTCTTCTCTGACCCAAGGTATGACAATATATACAGATATATATTATGTGTGTATGTGTGTGTATACTATATATAATATATCATATAAATGTATATGTGTTATACAACAGACTATATGTTATATTATAATTATGCACAATGTATATAATTATCAGATTATTTGAATATTTTATATGTTTATGATATTGAGTTGAAATTAAATTTTGTGGCCTACTCTGAATATCAATATCCTGACAGTATGTCGCTCCCTAAGTAGTGATACGTCGATTACACAAATGAACGGATCATATAGATCTGTCAGAAAGATGAAGGTCACAGTGGGAGATGACTAGTTCTAACTAGTAACCATGAAGCACATCTCATCACCAGGGGCTCTTTTTATTTTATTTTTGCCTCTGTTTGTTTTGCCACAATTCCACAGACTATACATCTTGTGAGGGTATGTGGCTTAGGTTCTGACTCCTAGTGCTGCAAAGTCCAAGCTTGTGTTGCCAACCACGTAACTGCCTTCTTAAAAACACACTTTTCTTCTATGGTGATGGCTTTATGCTGTGTTGTCTGCATAGCGGGAAGTTGTGTCTTCACATAGCAGGAAGCAGCAGCAGAAGAAAGCCTAGTGCTGCATACGGACCTCTGTTATGATAATCTTTATCTGTTTTGTACAGGAGAATCCTTCATGACATAATCACTTGTGAAAGCCCACATCTTATAATACCATTACATTGGTAACACTAACTTTGTAGAGGATATACTGAAACCACATCATACCACAGTTGGCATTGGAGAAAAAAAAATACTGCAGTCTGTTATGCCTTATATTGTCTATTGTTTCTCTGACTCCGTCTCTCTCTCTGTTTCTCTCTCTCTCTTTCTCTCTCTCTCTCTCTCTCAAAGGTGGGTGCATGTGTGAATTCTTGTGTGCATGTGTTTTTTGTATGTCTCTTTGTTTCTTTCTGTGTGTCTTTGTCTGTCTCTGTCTCTCTCTCTGTCTCCCCATTTCATACATACAAACAGAGCCATACACACATTTTTGTCTGCCTTTTAACTTTTAAATTATTCTTTATAAATCTCTTCTGCAAGTACATGAGGTACCTCCCCAGCGCACGGATTCCTCCCTGCTGTGACTACACCACTGTGCACTGACTTGAATGTTTGTCATTGCCCAGGCCATGGAGAGTGAAGGCATGGTAAGCAAGTAGGCAAGGATCAAATCCCCAAGGGCATCTGTGCCCCTTGCTAGATGGGCTCTGTTTAACCAAGACCAGCAAATACAGGACATCTCAATGTTTTCTCAGAAAAGGAGTGATACATCACTGTATAGAGATTGGATTATAGAGGAATGGAGTGAGGTGGGAGATGTATATGATAGTGAAACCTGATCATGTTAAGGAAGCAACTAAGGAAGCAAGCAAGTCTTAGAGGAGAACTGTGCTTTTGTTTGTGGGAGAGCACCTGCAGGGCAGAGAATAGCTGGACAACAGAGAAGGTGAGTGTGGAATTCCACAATAACTTTAAGGTTTAGGGATTAAACCCTTGGAGGACATGTGAAAACACACAGGCATATATATATATCAGGTAGAAAATTGGGAAAAATATAAAACAGTGAATTACATGCTGAGATGAACCAGGGCCGAACATAGAAATATCCCACCCTGTCTGAGACTGGCAACCATCAGCGAGGATTTACTGCATTCTTGTGCATCCTTGTGCATACTTGTGCATCCTTGTGATTGGTGTGGTATTAGACTGGGGCTTTCACAGTGCTGAAAGAGGTTTTCCCTGACACCTAGGTTCAAGGGATGGTAAATACCACCTGTAATTATAGTTTTAAACATATATTTGACTGAAGCACATAGTATACTATTTACTGATGTACAAAAACTTTTCGGAGACTTTCAAGAAAGCAAGAGTCCAACAATATGAAAGGTGGAGATTGTCACAAGACTCCGCTGACAAGCGTGTCTCAGATGAAGATGTGTTTCATTGGTATTTCTCTCGTTTCTACCTCTATTTGTTAAGCATAGTCAACCCAGGAGGGCCAAGAATGAAGGAGAGTTTGAGTGGTAATTTTTAGTTCAATGAATTATGCTTTCTATTTATAATCTGCTTTTATTTTTGTTTGTTATTTTTCCTGGTCTACCAAAGGAACAACAAAAATGTTAAAGTTAAATTCCTTGAAAATACATTCTAGGCCTTTTCATATATAGGAAAACTGCTATAACCATTTATGAGGCCAGCTTAGGTATCAATATTTATTGAAACTAAAGCTTCAGTTAGTAAAGTATATGAACTTGTTCACTGTATCAGAGTGTGTATCTAACACTCTGTATTTATTACAAGTCAAGAGTCCAAACCTTGGGCTTTCTCGGTCCTTCCTGAATGATCTTGAGGAACATTCAGTTCATCATCTAGAACTGGAGGATTACTTCCAGTGTCAAATCTATATTTAATCTTTAGAAACTAAGCATGAAACTCTTAGATTGATATGTGTAAATGCAGACACTATAGATCCCTTTATACTTTATACTAGGGATACAGGTACATTTACATTTAAAGTTTGAGGTAATCTGAATTTGGTTTTTAGGGAACAGAAAGCCTAAGAGGAAACCATGAGGTCCAGGCAACAGAAATAAGAGTCAGAGGTGTTATTGGAAAACAATGTTCCAATCAATAGGTATTAATTGGCTACTAGTGAATTAAAGTAACAAAAACATGTGTACTTGAATGTTTCTTTTAATATATGCTTTACGAAAACTGTCATGTTCAAAACATGTTTAGAACATCAATGTTTTATTTTTAATTAGAGTTTCATATGATCTATGTCACCTGCCTAGAATCCCAGCATTTCGAAGGCAAAGAAGGATCATAAACTCAAGGGTAGCTGGGACAGTTAGACTCTGATAAAAAAATCCATCTAAAATATAAATGTTGATCAACAAAAGTCTACACTATTCCATTGCTGAAACAACCATGATTTGGCTGATCTCTTACACAGATAATTGACTCTGAGAGTGATTCTGGAAGCCATAACCATCCTCCGTGGGTTGAGGAGCTTAAAGCATAGTCATAGTCGACCTTTTACAGTGAAACCCAAATGGCCCTCAGGGTACATTGTATCTTTAATAGAGAGAAAGATGGGAAGGATGTGTTACAGACCATTGATGGTGTTCTGGAAGAGAGAAATGACCGTGAAAGCTGTGTTGGATTGTGAAAGGAGATTATTTTACATATAAATGGCAGTTGAAGTTACTTGAATAAGGACCGTTTTTTAAAACCCAATCCAAAATCTTAATGCCACCATCAAATTCTGATTAAGACTCCTACCAACCCCATAACCTTCCACATATCAAGATCAATCTCAAGGATGGAAGGTAAAGAAAAAAGGCTCTTGTACTAAGACTGTGTCATTAGAGATAGGAATACAATCATACCCTCCCTTTTCCTTCATCAGATGACCCATAACTCTAATTACCTTATTAAATAAGATTTAGCATTTCTCTCCTTTGTAGCCAAAGTATTATCCAGCAAGGAGAAATAATAGGAAACATAAGAAATGGCCTTCAGACCCAAGTCACGTCTATTTCATAGAAAAGACTTTTAAAATACAGCAAAATTTTAAGCTAAGTTGTAACCATTTAAAAAGGAAAGATGATCTTCCTTCTTGAGTCTCATATGTTTTGCAAATTGTTGCTTGGATATTGTAAGTTTCTGGGTTAATATCTGCTTATCAGTGACTACATATCATGTGTGTTCTTTTGTGACTGGGTTACTTCACTCAGGATGTTATCCTCCAGACCCATCCGTTTGCCTAAGAATTTCATGAACTCATTGTTCTTAATTGCTGAGTAGTACTCCATTGTGTAAATGTACCACATTTTCTGTATCCATTCCTCTGTTGAGAGACATCTTGGTTCTTTCCAGCTTCCGGCTATTATAAATAAGGCTGCTATGAACATAGTGGAGCATGTGTCCTTACTACAAGTTGGAACATTTTCTGGGTATATGCCCAGGAGAGCAATTCCTGGATCTTCCAGCAGTACTATGTCCAATTTTCGGAGGAACCGGCAGACTGATTTCCAGAGTGGTTGTACCATCTTGCAATCCCACCAACTTTGCTCCTTCTTAGACAAAGTTCGAAGCTGAGACTGAAGGAAGAACCATCCAGAGACTGCCCGACCCTGGGATCCATCGCATAAACAACCACCAAACCCAGACACTATTGCATTTGCCAGCAAGACTTTGCTGACAGGACCCTGATATATCTCTCTCTTGTGAGACTATGCCAGTGCCTGGCAAATACAGAAGTGGATGCTCACAGTCATTTATTGGGTGGAACACAGGGCCCCTAATGAAGGAGCTAGAGAAAGTACCCAAGGAGCTAAAGGGATCTGCAACCACATAGGAGAAAGAACAATATGAACTAACCAGTCTCCCCCACCCCCCAGAGCTGTGTCTCTAGCTGCATATGTAGCAGAGGATGGCCTAGTCAGCCATCAATGGGAGGAGGGGCCCTTGGTCTTGTGAAGATCATATGTCCCAGTACAGGGGAATATCAGAGCCAGAAAGCAGCAGTGGGTGGGTTAGTGAGCAGTGTGGGGGGACATAAGGGGCTTTAGGGATAGCATTTGAAATGTAAAGGAAGAAAATATCTAATAAAAAGTGAAAAAATACAACTTAAAAAAACAAATAAAGGAAAATAAAATAGAAAGATGAAAACCTGGCAGTTGGGGGTGGGGCAGATGGGTGTGGTCTTTAGGAGCAGGACTATTTCTCAATAGGCTGTGAGGAAAAGAAATATTTTAGGCACAGAAAACATGATCATTGACCCAGCCTGTCACTGAAGAAAACTTTTAAAAACACTTCAGTTCTGAGAAGAGTTAGCAGCAACATTTGGGCTTCCTGAACCCCCATTATCAATGCAGTTTAAAGGGTCCATTCTCAAGACCTGTTTGTGGATAACAAGTGTGTATTCACACTTACTAAGTGTGCTCACTCACAGCGCCTGGTACATAGTCACCAGGAATATTCACTCTCCTGTTCAATGATGCAAAGCATACTTCTTCCACTAGAGATGCCCAGAAACGTTTGGGACAGTCGCAAAGCTAGAATCTTTTACTACAGATACATATAGTAAGTGAGATGAAACCAACCTCTTTTATTGTTCAAAAATTTTATCAAAGTCAAAGCTATTTAAAAACGTGTACCCTTATAAAAATTCAAACTTTCCAAAAATGATGTAACTGTACCAAATTACTTATACTGGCGGCAGGAACCCTGAAGCCAACATATCTATCAATACTTTCTGGTGAGAACCAGAGTTGGTCTCCATTTATTTCCAAAGAAGTCCAACAAAACATCTATCTGTACAAAAAGTAAGAAAAAGAAACTCCTAAATGGTGTTAAAACCGAACTTGAAAACCCAAAAAAAAAAAAAAAAAAAAAAAAAAAAAAACTGAACTTGACAAAAATAGTCCCAGCTGTGCACAAACCTATGTGTCCCTCCTCCTCATGGCACATTAATTAAAACACTGACGAGCCCTGAGCTATTTGCCATCCTTGTTTGTTTTGTTGGAAGCAAATATGGACAGCACTGTTGACAGAGGACGGTGACAGTGCTGGGTAACCTGGTCTTGCATTAAGGCACTGTGTTTAAGAAGCATTTGAACGGACTGCAAACTTGTTTAGATTGTCATGCTGAAGGCCGCATGAGGGGAAGCTCTGCCTCTGCTTTCAACCCAGAAGCACAAAGGGATTCAATTTCTATCCATTCTGTTACTCCTGAAAAATCCTAACCTGGGAACATGGGACAAAGTGGTGACGTTCTTTTAAATACATTGTTCCTGAAGAATAATCTACTAAGTTTATTTAACATTCCAAAGTCATCATATGTCTCTGTGTGTTTTCTAAGAAAGAACAGCCATTTTTAAAAATTTAACATGATACTGGGATAGTATTTAGCCAATGAATTCCATCTAGGAGAAGAAGAATGAAGAAGCCCTTCCTGCCCTTTTATGTCCTTCTAGCCTATCATGGTGGCCTGATCCATAGAGTAGCTTCTCAGTAGTCCCCTTGAGTTTCCTAAAGCCAGGATGGTCTTTTCCACAGGAACTTGAAACCTCTTTGTACATTTGATGAGGGGACATAAAACTACACAACGATCACATGAAGCCCTTTAACAGAACAGTGATCTTTGCATTTACACTCATGCTATGCTGATAGAGAACATGCATGCAGGACAGCTAATTAACAAGCATAAACCAACCTCAGTAGAATGAATAGGTAGATAGATCTGTATGTAGGGCGAACTTCTCAGAGCAAGGACCCCCATGGGATTTGAAAGTCGATATGGTGTCCATGAAGAAAACCATCTGAATGTCAACTGGGATTTATGCTGTTCCTCAACAGCCAGGAGACCTTAAACACTCTAAATATTCCACGCTTCTACTACTCCATTATCTGAGCACCTATGATACTGACAGCTACACGATCATTTCAGGGGTAATGTCTGACATGTTGACTTGGAATTAGAGACTATCAAATTGCAAGATCATTGTCTCTCAGAAGATGCCTTGACACTCCCAGATATATGTTGGTTGTGTAACACCACTTTTTCCAGCAGGATAAACATACTCATGCACAAGCACAAGCATGCACACATGCACACAGACATGTATGTAATATATATGTGAGTGTCTTTGTGTGTGTATTTATATGTATACAAATGTGTGTATATGTATAAGGATATCTGCCAGTCCCTAGAAGCCATCAAGATGATGAAGTCTGAAATTCTACTAATTATATTTAAAATGAAGATCTAAGATAGAGGATCATTTCATGTTTCCAGATTGTATTCTAAGTGAAGCAATCAATGAAGCTAATATTTGTGTGATATGAACCCATGGTCTTATTTTTCCTTGAGAAATAGAATTTTAACACTCATTCTCAACTTGATAAAGCATTTCTCTATAAACATTAGCTTGTATAAAAGCAGGTTTGTGTACCATTAGATGTTTTTATATTCCTTAAACTTTATCCATACATCACACACGTGTACATGCATTTTTGTGAATTAATGTAAGGAATAGTTCATGTAGTGAATCAGTTCAGGGCTATAAAACATTGGAAAGCTGGGCAGAAGGATGTAATTTGACCTGAGACTCTCAAAGGCGTTTAACAAATATTTTCCCTTCTCTTCTGTACTCATTTGCAACTTTAATTTTATAATAAGTTTTATGACAGTTCAAGGAGAAACATTACTTTTTTAAATGCCCTGAGAAAAAAAGCAAATCTATATTTTTTCTTATTTAAGAAAAACATAATTAGAAGGAAATGTTTCTATACAGGAATTATATAAGCACATTACAGGAATTTAATTAAAATTGGAAATTCCCACATCCTACTAAGTGGCTACTAACTCAGAAACTCTGGAATTGTGGCGGCCAGTGATACCATTAGAGGACCCTGTGGGCAGTGACACCCTTAGAGCACCCTGTGGGCAGCTTGATATTTGGCCAAGTTAGAGAAGCATCCTTCCTTCACATGACCTTGCCATGGAATGTCACTGGGCCAGGCAGTCTAGTTTAATACATGAGAACGGATGTTTTTAAGTACATATTGAAGTGAAATGTGGGTAATGGGGAAGAGATCTAATCTATTGAAAACACAATCATATTTTATGACGTCGTTTTTTAAGATCTGGGGAGGAATTCTATGAGCGTTTGTGTATCCCTGGATTATAATTGGTTATATGACCAATTTGCCAGGCTACTAAGGTCTTTGCATCCAGCTCTTAGAGCTGCATAATGTATTGCATGATCTACAAAGGCAGGCTAGATCATGTAAAGCGCAGTGCACTTTTCTGAAGCCTCTCAGTAATGCAAGCCTATCCATCTGCTGGGTGTCGCTTTAACGCAACATTACACAGGTGGTTTATGGTGAAATCGGGGCTCCCAGCAGGTACAGAGCATAGTCCTTTCATGGGCAGAGTTCTGGTGAGAACAACACGGTGTGCAGCATGTGTGAGAGCAATGGTCCTTTCTCCATCCAGGAGCAGACAGAGAAATGGGCATCTTCAGTTTCCTGTCTTTCATTTTTTGAAAGAATTTCACATATACACTCTATTTTGGTGGGAAGAAAGACCCATCATCCCATCACTCCAATTCCATCACTGCAACATCACTTTTTCCTTCCAAATTCACTTGCTCCTGGTTTTTTTGTTTGTTTGTTTGTTTGGTTGGTTGGGGTTTTTTTGGTTATTCTTTTGTTTTTTTCTTTTAAGGTGAGACCATGAATGTAGGACTATGGACTAACATCACAGTTCTTAATGAGGTCATGCTGTAGGAGGGTGCAAATTCCCATGTGGTTGTATATGTTGTAGAGATCAACAGTACTTCCAAGTTTCCCCACTGTGAGAAACAATCCCTCAATCACAACTGACCTGTAAGGACCATTCAACCATCTATGTAAACATTAGTTAGCTTATCTACAAGTTTAGTTATCTTGAAGTATTTAATAACTATAATTTGTTATGATTCATGTTATTTATGACTTTTTTAAAAACTTTATCAAGATTTATCATCAGACCTGTGAGACGAGGTAGTATAATAAAATCTCACCATATTTGGCAACCCTTCTTGCTTTCATTCTGTGGAAATGGCTCTCCTTAATCCAAGAGTGCCTTGTGAAATTGGGAACCTGGTTGGAACACTGTCCAGAGAAATGATCAAGATTTTATATCCAATGCTTGTAGTTGAACCCCCAAGTAAAAGGAGTCTATGTATATATATACTTTATCTGCAAGGAAGGCAAGAATAACCCTGCTCTTTTAGAAAATAAAGACTAAGCATATTGACAAAATACACGGAATAATTGAAAATACAGTTTCTCTCAGGAAAATTAACCTACAAATAAGTCAGGGTTAGTAAAGAAAGACACAAAATTGTATTCTAGAACCTCACATGCATTTTTTATTTCAAAGACCTAGCTCACATATCAGTAGGCTTCATTCCTGGATGTTGGAATCAAGAATGCTCTTCATTGCCAGGGCCTAATCTGTCACCATCTGTGGACACTGCAGTGGGTGCTTATGATCTTAGATTGTGTTGAGATTTTAATATTTGAGGAAGTGCTGTGGGAAATTATGGACCTTGTTGTAACACTGTCCAGAGAAATGAGTCAGATTTTCTATCCAATGATTGGGGTTGAACCCAGGACTTCATGGATGTGCTCTTCCATGAAGTTACACCCCAAGGGGTTAAATAGCAGTGGACACTGTTAAAGAAAATACTAACCTCATAGTAAAAGTCTACACAAATGCAAAAGTTTCATTTTATAAAGTGTATATATTTGTTAATGAGAGAGATTTTTAGAATAACAATTTCTTCATTTTGTCATACTATTTTAATACTTCAATACTTTAGGTTTATTAAAATATTTTAATACTTTAGTATTTGGTGCTTTTTTAAAATTCATTTAATTATGTTTGTGATATGCCTTCTGCCAAGCAATCATACGCTAATAAGCTTCCCATCTGTTTATTTTCACTGAAGTGTTAGGATTTTGACCGAAAACACTACAGTTTGATGCAAAGAAACCTGGCATTCTGATCACATTAAAGAATATAAAGTTTCCAAAGACATTTAGATCAAAGACACTTTTAGATTGCATGAAGGACTGAGAAGTAATTGAATGAGAAGGTCAAGTGATAAGAGGGATCCTCTTTTTCTCTAGCACTGTCTCAGTAACACAACCTTCTTTCCCTCCTTTGCTAATAAGAACCTACTGGCTTTCACATCTTCTTGAATAATATAGGTTATTCAGATGAAGTGCTTGTCTTCAAAGTACAGTGTTCTCAGAAAAGCGGAGGGGATGTGAGGGCTCATTTGTTTTGTGGTGGCATCCTACCCCTGGCTTTGCCATTCCTGGGAGATCTTAAGCTCTATCATCTTCAACCCCACACTAATGATACATATAAGTATGTGAAGTTTATCCTCATATTTGGTTGCTGCCATTTCTGTTATCAACCAGAGCAAAGCTCCCAAATTTTTTGTGCACAAAGGAATGAATTTCCATATATCAGTTCCCCAACAAAATTTTAAAAAACTGAGTAACTTTGAAAGGACAGCAACCTAGTATTGGAAAAGAGAATAGGTGTGAGGTGAGGTCAGCAGCAATGGGTGTTGATTAATGGTTGCTTTCTTTGCTCTCTAACAAAGCTTTTCCTAAGGAACAATCAGTTCTTGAGTTGAAGAGATGGCTCCGTGGTTAAGAGTGCATGTTGCTCTTACAGAGAGCCAAGAATCAGTCTCCAGTACCCACATAATAGTTAATAATTATCTTTGACTCCAGTCCCAGAACATCCGATAACCTCTTCTGATTTCTCAGGCACCTGTTGACATAGACATGCAGGAAAACACTGTCACATTTAAATGTGAATTCTAATTCTCTTGGTCTGTAGTCAGACTGAGACTTAACATTCCTAAAAGGTTCTGGGCAATTAGATAATACTCACGGTACATTGTCCAATTGATATCAAGGACATTTATTTTCTTATGAAACACAGTTCCACTGGTGCCAGCTTCACAGGATTTAGGTGAAGTCAAGGAAAGAAACCAAGTGAGGGAAATATTTTGCTTGCCATAATGTCTATGTAGTATGAATGTTTAGAACACAGAATGTCTATGTAGTATGAATGTTTAGAACACAGAATGTCTATGTAGTATGAATGTTTAGAACACAGAATGTCTATGTAGTATGAATGTTTAAAACACAGAATGCAAGTTTGTGAGGCTCAGTTGGCTCTTCCGTGAATAGAGAGGGTTTGAAGATACTTTTATGTGTCATAGTTTATGATTGCATTACATACTAACAAAAGCCTGTAAGGATAATCCATTGAGTGTGGGAGTGTTGGGTTCTGAATTGCCAGATCAATTGTCACAGTGTAGGCATGCTACCTGTCTTTTCTGGAGAGAAGGTCCAGCCCTTGGGAAGGGAGTTAGAGAAGGATTTCAGTCATTTTATAGTATTTGAGCTATGAAAATATGAAATTGTAGCAAATAAACTGAAAGAAAG
The DNA here is from genome assembly GCA_902729485.2 of Mus minutoides. NCBI lineage: Eukaryota > Metazoa > Chordata > Mammalia > Rodentia > Muridae > Mus > Mus minutoides. Next base: position 191,914 of record LR750319.1, on the reverse strand, counting down.
GCAACCAGAAGAAGGGAGATGCTGTGGGTTTTCAGGCAGTGCTGTTGCATTGGCCTTAGAGACTGAATTTAAGCAGAGTCTAGGCCATAAGGTTTGGCTTATCTTCTTTTAGTTTTGACACAGCCAACTGAGCACTGGAACATGATAGCAATCTCTAGATTGCAGTTTCTAGTTGGTTTTTTACAAAGCTCACCATTTCTGCCTGCTTTAACGCAGTCCAGTTATACAATGACTAGAGTAGTGGTGCAGAACCAAGGCTCCTAAGGAAAAGAATGAGCTCATGGGTTACTCAAGGACAAAGGAAGAGTAGTAAGTAGAGGGCCAGAGTCCCAGAAGCCTGTGGCTGTCTGAAGGACAGATGATGTGAAAGAAAGAAAAAGAATAAGCTAGTGGCTAGAGAATGTGATGTTTCAAATTGAGTCTACAGAAAGCTAACTACTATGAGCAGAGATGAGGTCTCGTGTGCAGCTGCCCGAGTCGCACAGTGATGCCTCTCTGTTCCCAGGAGTTATTGAAGTGATGAATGGGTGAGAAAGAGAACCAGGTCCACCTCTTTGAAAATGTGCTTTTTAATTGGGACCAGATTTGAAACTGACACAGGTCTACTGTGAACCCAATTATTTGACTTGAACACGTGTAAATGACATGCTAACATGCACAAGTACTTGACAGCGAACTGAAACTTTAGCCAAGCAGGTGATAAGACATTAAAATTTAAACTCTGGAAAATTAGGTCAGTCAACCATAAAAAAACAAGACTTAATAAGCAGCAGATGACATTTTGTCCAACTCTATTAGATTTTGCAGTGCAAGAAAAATATAGGTTATTCAGATCAAGTGCTTGCTGTGCTGTGAAGTGCTGCATGCATTCTCTGCTCCAGACTTGCTACATTTCCCATGAAATAAGGACATATGGCTACCAATGAGGTCATTCAGAATGCGCCCCCTTCAACAGGGACAGCATTTTAGAATGCACAGGCATACTAAGAAATTGAATAACATTTGTAAATGCTTTTCATATTAAAGTAACATTTTACTATTTTCATGTAAAATGTCAAATAACTAATCTGTTCAAAGGATCTGTCAGTCCTTGATGAAGAGGTTTTTTTGAGAATTTATTTAAGCAAGTATAACTGGTTTGTTCTGAGCTAGACAGCCAATGAAGCTCCCATATCAAAGTTTACTTGTTTTAAACTAGAGCAATGGGGTAAATACATAAATATTATGGGTATTATCTTGTAAAATCATAGCCTTCAAAACCCTTCCCTGATTTACCAGCTTTTCAAATCAGAGCATTATGTTATATAGGCATATGCACATGTGAACATTTGAGCGCACACATACACACACACACACACACACACACACACACACACTCACATATGCACATATGCACACGTACAAACAGACACACAGTGGGTAAACTCTTAAAAAAGAAGATTAACTTTAATTCTAGATACCAAGAAGATATGTACCTCCATAAAATACCTGTGTATTATTTTTGCCTATCCTGCAACAACTAGATATCGTTCTGATGAGGATTATGCTAGACTTTTAGCAAATGCTGTATCATTTATCAACAAGGAAGAGAGTTGTATTTGTCTAGACTGGCAGCAACAGAAGGAAGGATAACTAGGCACAAGAAGGCATCTTGATTCTGGAGTCATGCCATTTGGTCTTCTAACTTGTTCTCTGATTCTGGTTCTTAAGTTAAATAAAACAAGAAAGAAACGCTCACTCAGACTCAGAGCTTTAAAGACATGCAAACCAAAGCATTTCATGTGGTCCGTGGTTCTGGACACCAGAGCCCAAACCTATTAAAAATACTGTTTCCACTTGGTGTCATGTGCTGTGTAGGTACTATATTTAGGAGGACATGGACTTAGAGGCATCAAACCTGCCTTATAAAATTCAAATTTCATAAGCTCCAGGCCTAGATACTGAATAGGGTCATATGGTGGGAGCAGTGCCTCAAATTCTGATAACTTCATTTCTTACATCTTCTTATTGCTTATAATTTGCATGAACAATTTCTGTAACCCATGAAGTTTAGGAATTGCTCTAACAGTGACAGGGAATGAAGAAATGACTGACATACATACAGAAGAACAGAGATCACAGCAGCAGCTTTTAAGCCCACAGTGCTTATTATGTACCACAGCAAAGATGAGGACGCAGAAGCTCTCTTGGCAAGAAGTCTCTGTGAGGGAGTTAGCTCAGGTTGTGGTTAGCAGAGAGGAAGAATCTGTCATTGACACGCCCCCCCCCATGCCCTGCACATGAGGTCAACACCCATTCGTGGATCTGTGGAAGGCCTTGCCATTGCCCTGAGCCTGATTTCAGGGAAGATCCTGCCATTTTCATAAGTCTGAGGCTGTGCTCCCACCAATAATACAAATCTACTCAGAATTCCATGTCTCCCACAAACTACTGTTCCAGCGTTGTAAGTAACGTTGGATACATTCTTCATCTATGGATATCAATTATGTCTTTAAAAGGTATATTTGGAGAGCATATTCCTTAAAAAAGGATGGCTTACACTCTTGAAGAATAGTTTAAGTAATAACTTCTATTCATATCTATTTTTGTATCATATTGTCTTTAAAAGTATGTGGCACCGGGCCTGATCCTGATAAACTTACTGTGTAACCAAAGGTTGTAGGTCGTGTATAGGTAATAGAGAAACCTGAGAGATGTGAACATGCCCCAGCTGATTGTAACAAAAATTGTAGAGCAATCTAAGTGAAGACTTTTCTAAGACAGAACTGAGCATTTTGAGAAGCCTGGGGTGAGGAAGTACTTAGATCTTGAGGGCATTTCTAATAGTATCCCAAAGAAAAGGCAAACCTGCCTTCTAAGTGGAGGTTTGTGTCAACAACAGTATGTTGTCTGATGCTGTGACCCATGACACACATAAAGAGGATTGCACATAACAGAATGCCTGCCAGGAAGGCATTTATGGTGAACTGGAATGCTACCAATCTCTATGAGAATATGGCCTATAAAACTGATTATGTTTTTGCAAGTCATTCCATCTGTAAGCAATGTGCATGAAATATGTTTTGTTAAAATAAAGAAAATTGAATTCAAAGTGTGCAGTAAAAATTATCCTATCAGCAAGAACATCAACCTAGAAAATTGGATGCGGTGATTTCTCATATTTCAATGTTTCTCAGTATTATGGAGTATTTTTTCCTATTCTTCAATCCGCCTGCCAATGCTATGAGTTTGTATTATTTTTGAACTTTCAGTATTTAGCAGATAGTGTTAGGCAGGGATTTGTTGGATGAATTATATTCATTCATATTGAATTTGCTTTGGGTCAGAACAGGGAAACTCTGGGTGCCATGATTATTTAACATCACAGATAGATCAATAGAATCTTTGGATCAAATTCTGAAAAGGTCTAAGAAAATCATCAGCCCTTGTTTGGAAAAATGATTCATCTTGCAGATGTCAGCCTGGTTGATGTCACAGGACTAAGTAACTAGAAGGATCTTAATCAGTTATCATTGATCTATGTCTGCCTGTCTATCATGTGATCCATTGGAAGCATGTGGTGCACACCTTTAATCCCAGGACTTGGGAGGCAGAGGCAGGCAGATTTCTGAGTTCAAGGCCAGCCTGGTCTACAGAGTGGGTTCCAGGACAGCTAGGGCTACACAGAGAAACCCTGTCTAGACAAAACAAAAACCAAAAACCAAAAACAAAACAAAACAAAAAAAAAAACAAACAAAAAAAACCCAACAACAACAACAACAAAAAAAAAACGGACTATAATTCCAAGCAAAAGAAGAAGAAACCGTAGTTTATTTTGGAATCTACTGCCTTCCTAACAAATATAGAAAAGTCCTATCTGTTCTCTGCTTGTGGTAGGCAATCAGGGTTTTACTACTCCTGATATCTTGCCTTTTGGTCTTGTCTGAAGCCACATATTGTCTGGATGTCAGACTGCCTTTGTAGAATGACATCTCCTCATGCTCACACTCTCCTGTCCTCCAGGGACATCTTAGTCCCATTTTGTAACTAGTTCTTTCCATTCCTGAAAAATGCCCAAGAGCCATATGCATAGATGAAAGATTTCCCTCCCCAGCTGAGCTAAAGAGAGAGAGAGAAATTGAAGGACCGATCAAACAAAACAGTTGGAAAGTTTAATATGTTCTATGCTTATGTATTCTATTTGAGAATTCGACTAAGGATACTTATAAAGTTTGTAACTATAGGAACAATAGAAATCAGAAAGACATGGAGAACATAAAGAAACTAAGATAAAGTCTCCATCTTCCATTCCAACCCAAACACTTCAGCTTCATTTCTTGGAGCTCAGGCGAGCAAGACATTTAACAAGTTCAGGTTAGAATCCTTAACACTTACACAAATAATAATGTGTCTTCATTTAACTTTGTGTTCTACCTTTTCTTCATATTTCCAATGGCAGAGTAAGTAAATAAGACACTTCTCTCATGTCTGTTAATGGGTAGCACTTCCTCTTTTGACTGGATATTTAGTAGAATTGATCTGTTTTGATTCTAAATGCACACTGTAAAAGAAACGGTAATATGCATTTATCATCTAAGCATTCTGGGCTTTCTTCCATCCTCCTGTTTGTACAAATAAAGGAAATTTTATTTGTGTTATGTTTCTCTGTCTCCTAGTTTGCTATGCTTTCTAGTTACCTGAGATATCTGTAAAGCATCATCTAATGTCAGGCCCTCAGACAGTTCCAATAAACAGAACAGCTGTGCTTACTTTTCAAAATAGTAGTGTGATAACTTAATTAATATATATTATGTATATATACTAGTATATTATATATACATTAATATATTATGTGTAATTATATTATTATATATAATATATTGTGATTATATAATTATATATAATATATTATAATTATATAATGCATAGAATATTATTAATATATTATATATAATCCACTCACAAATATATACACACATATATATATTAAGATGAGGATATTAAAATGATTACTAAAATCAAATCAAACATTATTAATGAAAAACATGGAAAACATCAAACATTTGTATGAACAGAAAAATATATGTACAGGGAGAGAAACTACCAATTTGCTGAGGCTGAGGCTGGCAGGGACATAACACTAAGAAAGCCCCAATGACTGTCCGTGTGCATGGGTTAGTTTAGAGAAGATCATTCCCAACATTGCTGGTGGTATTGCTTTCTTATCATAAACCAGTCAGGAATCCACGGTTATATAGAAAGCACTGACTTGTAGCATTCAAACAGGGGATGAACTCCCCATATAATCAATAAAACTGTTGATAAACCTGAGTATAATACTTTCAAAGGGAGCACGTTAAGAGCAGTGTTTTATTAAGTTCTGGGTCTCCTAGAAATAACTTAAAAGAAAAGAAAATAGGCTTTCCTAACTTATAGCCAATAGATCTAACAGTTATAGGCATGGTGTGGCTAAGTACCCTCTTTTTCTAGAAAATGCATATGCAAGTAAAACTGTCATACATGTTGATGACCAAACATTACTATGAGGGAGGTAGAGAAAAAGAATCAGACTTAAGTATGTCTAGCATTATGGAGACTTTCTGATTTAACTGCTTTGCGACTGTGTTTCTTTGATAGCTTCATTGTGAGTTTTGAACTCCATTTTCTTTCTTTTTTTCAATTTTTTATTAGATATTTTCTTAATTTACATTTCAAATGTTATCCCAAAAGTTCCCTCCCCCTCCCACCACCCTGCTCCCCTGCCCACCCACTCCCACTTCTTGGCCCTGGTGTTCCCCTGTATTGGGGCATATAAAGCTTGCAATACCAAGGGGCCTCTCCTCCCAATGATGGCCAACTAGGCCATCTTCTGTTACATATGGAGCTAGAGACACAAGTTCTGGGGGTTCTGGTTAGTTCATATTGTTGTTCCTCTTCTAGGGTTGCAGACCCCTTCAGCTCCTGGGGTTCTATCTCTAGCTTCTCCATTGTGGGCCCTGTGTTCCATCTTATAGATGACTGTGAGCATCCACCTCTGTACAAGACAGCTATATCAGGGTCCCTTAAGTAGACACTTACTGTCCTATGCAATAGTGTCTGAGTTTAGTGACTGATTATGGGATGGATCCCCTGGTGGGGTAGGCTCTGTATGGTCCATCTTTTAGTCTTAGCTTTAAAATTTGTCTCTGTAACTCCTTTCATGGGTATTTTGTTTCCTATTCAAAGGAGGAATGAAGTATCCACGTGCTGGTCTTCCTTCTTGACTTTCTTGTGTTTTGCAAATTGTATCTTGGGTATTCTAATTTTCTGGACTAATATCCATTTATCAGTGTGCCCATATCCAATGACTTCTTTTGTGATTGGGTTACCTCACTAAAGATTATATCCTCCAGATACATCCATTTGCCCAAGAATTTCATAAATTCGTTTTTTTTAATAGCAGAATAGTACTCCATTGTGTAAATGTACCACATTTTCTGTATCCATTCAGGCCTTAATCTAGCATCATGGAGACTTTCTGATTTAACTGCTTTGCGACTGTGTTTCTTTGATAGCTACATTGTGAGTTCTGAACTCTGTTTTCTTACTCTTCACCTGTCAGGCCTGAATCCTCTGCTGCCCCCCAGAGCATTTCAATTTCAGAGTTTCAGTTTTATATTATGTAACTAAATAAATTCACATGCCACCAATTAACTTTTCCACTTGATTATTAGTCCTCAGTGAGGTGAATTCATTTGCTTTCCAAATCAGCTTCATTTAATGTTTCTAATGCATTGGTCATAGGGCTTGTCTGCTAAAAATCTGTAGACATTGATCTAAGAATTCAGGCCTTATCATCATCTCACCCTTCCCAAGTCTGATGATCAAGGATTGTAGCTGACATTTTATGATTGTGCTCTTGCAATGCCTGGACCAGAATCCTCTGGGGTTTCTCAAATTAATGGCTGAGTGATGTTTCCCATAACTGATATCTCTGAGCTTACTGTGATCTAAAGAATAAAGAGAGCCATTTCTTCTCTTGATCTTAATAGCTCTAGTAGAGGGACCAGTTCACATATTAGCTGCTGATGGGATGATATTTTGAAAAATAATATGAACATTTGATGAAATCATCTTTCTTCTATTTAATTCTTTTGACACAGGATTTATTATTACTATGATCATTAGGAAAAATTATAGTCATACAAATTAATAGGGCAATAGGACCAAGAGGAGAATCAAAGTAATAAATATTGCCTAAGAGCTAATGGGATTTCAGAATAACAAACTAAAAGCCACATGAAGAGTTAAGACACACCTATCAAATGTCTTCTTTCAGATGCTGAGCAAAGAGGATGATTTTATAATGATATCTATACTTAAATTTATCAAAAAATACTGCTTAGCACTGGAGTGGTTCATAACACATGTTCCTCTGTATTCTGAGCCCCCCCCCCTTATTTTTTTAACAAACTATAGATATGTTCTATCACTGAGATATCCTTCAGTGAAATGGTACCTCTGTATCCCATTTCCAAAAGAATGGAGGACCCTAAAGACAGCTTAGTTTGTAAGAACACTTGCTATTAAACCTAAAGATCAGAGTTCAGTCCCTAAGAACCACATAGGAAGGAAAAAATAAACTTAAAAGTTGTTTTCTAACCTTCGTACACAACCATAGTGCATGTGGAGGGCACTGACATGGACACATTCAAGTGAATAATAAACAGTAAATAAATAGATAGATGATAGACGGAAAAAGAGAGAGAGAGAGAGAGAGAGAGAGAGAGAGAGAGAGAGAGAGAGATGATAAATTGGTGGCAAATATATTGAAAATTTAAGGAAATATTTTAAAACAATGTGGAAGATCAGGAAAAAATTGCAAAGTGTTACATTTCTTACAATTGTAGACCATTTGTTTTACTTTTTAGGCTACCATCTGCTACATGATAATATTAGCGTACAAGGTGAACTATGTAGTCTGCTGTGAGGTATTTCTTGTGTGTTCTAAATACGATACATACAATCTTCTTTGGTTATTGGTAATTCTCCATTGTGTCCCTTTCTTTAGTATGCCTGTTTGCATCAATTGAAAAGAGGTAAGATGATTGTTATATTTCCTGTCTTTGGCATTAGTTTTGTGTTGAAATACATCTTATCTTCCAATTAAATTTGTTTCAGTGGTTGAGCAGCTAGTTTCAACTTAATTCTCTCATTTGTTCCTCTTTTATTCAAGAAAAGTGCCATTTAATTTATGGCCTCCTTTTTCTCCTCATAACCTAAGCTTCTTAGAAAATAAATGAGGCTGTAAGTCCTCATTTAGCCCTTCTTAGTCCTGTGGATTCTGGCTGAGGGATTGGAATCTTGTCAGTCATTCACCAGCTATTCCTGCAGGTCATCCTACTCCACTTCTTCAGCCATATCAATTTTCTTCGAAAGAGCTTATAAATGTGTTTTTATAGGAGTTCAGATATTGGAGCAGCCATATATTTTTTAATCAGAGTCAGTTTCTTAGAACAGCACAGAATTCATATGTACTCAGGCACCTGTAGAACCAGTTGGAAGATACTTGGGACTGAAGATGGGTTCTGAAGTTTCCCTGGGTTGCCATCAGTACCTGTAGCATTTTCTGTCCAGCTAGTGTCTCTCTCCCAGTGTGAGTCAATGGACTGCATGTGTTAAACAGTGGTGCTGACTTGATTCATGTAGCTTTACATTGGCATGGTTTTTACTTGAGGTAAATATTAATATGGGCTCTGTTTAAATTCCTGTGGACACACAGGGAAGATATATAATGTAGGATACTTGGCTAACAGGGGATACTGCCAACTGATAAAATATTAATTCTATTACTTTGTATGCAGATATCTGAAAACCAGAAGCAATTACCCCGACTCTAATTGCTTCATAGATGAATACAATTATGATGTTACACTCATTTTGTCTGTATTCTCAGTATAAAATAACATCCACATAAGACAGTCAGAAATTTCATTTAAAAGTAAACCTTACCAATGTGAAATATATTAAGGCAATAAACCAAGAGATTAAACTTTCATAAACAGTAAGAGCTCATTGTTTTGTAAATGAGTGTATAATAATATCTATGCAGCTCAAATAAAACCATAAAACTGACTGGGGGCCTCACATTTTTTCAGCAAACTTTTGATTTATCTTTTTAATCTGTTCTTAGCATTGTCTAGCAATTAAACATTGGAAATGGGCTTGCATCTTCTTGCCATATCACTCTTCACCCATTTCACTTCTGTCATTCTTTTATAATGACAAGCAATTTAGAGGAACCAGAAACAATTAGATTGTAAGTAGCTCCTGCTGTTACAGGTGTTTCCTACTAATGAATAAAAATGACGGGATTATAGAGCAGGTGAGATTTAAGGAAAGCTCTCTTTGGGGGGTTTGAAGATTTAAAGATCTGAAGACAACGTTTGGAAAGTAAGCAGAGATCCCCAGACATAGTTACTTTGAAGTAATTTAAAAGATGGGGAGGGTAGCTGCCAAAAGTACTTTTACCTGTAGTCTGGCCAAGTGAAATCGCCCCTTTAATGACAATGGTTCTCTGTGCACTGCAGCCCTGGCTAAAGCCTGTTAGTTAGAACACTATGATGGGCCACACCTCGGAACTACAGACCCAGTAGACCTGGAAAACGGCAATAGTGTGGATTTGCTCATGTCCCAGACTCAGAGGGAGAATCACTAGACTCAGAGAAAGAAATATCTTTTCTACTCTCTCTGTGTCTTCCCCATGAGAAGAACTGAGAATGTTTGCCAGGAAACTCTCAATGTCGTCTTCTGTGTCACTGGTGCATGGAAAATAAGAGGTATTTGTAGACTTGTTTTAGATGAACAAAGCCCAGGGGTCATCTATGTTTGAGCTCCACCAGAAATCCTGCAATTCCCCCTCTTACTCATTGTTGTGTGCTCTTGTCAGGAAGTGGTGTCCGTCTTGAACATAACTTCTGGGACACTGGCATTTCCATGAAGTGAAAAGTCTAAGGAGCCATGAGTATATTTTAACATCAGTAACTGGCTCGCTGTAGAACAGTTGAGTCAATTAGATATCACCACAGTTATAAAATTAAATCTGCTGCTTAGACTTCACTTTCCAAAGTCATCCTGTGGCCAATTACTACAACAAATTCACCCTAATCTTTAAGCTACAGGAACAACGACGTGTTGTGGGGTTGCCACAAACAACTCCCTGAAATAACTGTATAGCATAATTCCCTGTAAATATTGAACACAAGGGCCAAGCACCCTGCCCGGATTTCATCATACACGTGTTTACTAGGAATTGCAGATCACTAAGTGGAGTACTTGGAAAGAAATTCCTGCTCCAAAACATACGGGAATGTATGTTTCTTTGACAATTATTGACTGAGTCCCTTTTTATATATGATATTTTCTTAGGGCTTAAGATATATCAGTACAAAATTCAAAAATGGCTGCCCTGTTGAGCTTTGAGTTTGATAAAGGGTGTAGGATTAATGGCACCAGTCAACAGCAAAATTCTATATGGGGAAAATAGAAGTGAGATCACTTAGAAGGCCTTTGTAATCACTCAGGGAAAATGCTGCCATCCCCAGCCAGTGTGTTAGCTCTAGAGCTAATGACATGTTTTGCAAGTATTAACATCAGTATCTATTTGTGGGTAGGACTGTGGCTCTGGTCAGAGTAAAACTGAAAATGTATTTCAAAATAAGTATTTGGTGTAGTGGGATTTTTGTTTTGTTTTGTTGTTTGTTTGTTTGTTATTTGTTGTTTTGTTTCCGTTTGGTTTGTTTTTGTTTTTGTTTTAAGATCCCTCACTTTTTTTGACAACTATGCCAAGACTTCTCTCTGTTTATCTTCCTCATTCTTAAATGTGCTAGATTTTCATCTGAGTACTGTGTCAAAATGGATGCATTTCCGATAGGTATGTACGTGTACTAAATACTGTTCCTAAAGAAGACATGATTACTAGATATGATGTGGTTTTGTTTTTCATTTAATTAAGATTTATCTTGAATATACTTTGCATACAAGGCTCTTGTTTTAAACTTTAGAATTTTAGGGGCCATGATGGGGCAATGAGGTTGTGTTTGGCTATCACCATGATTGAGATTAAAATACGTGTTTAGTAGCATTGACAGACAATATGTCCATAGACACTGTCCAAAGGAAAGTTACTTTCTCTGATCCCCAACAATTCTCTCACGGTTCTGGATGAATCTACAATGTTTGCATATGCATCCAACAACACTACGTGATTTATGCCTATCCATAGCTCTGTTTCCCCCTGGCTGTATACAGCCCATGCTCCTGGTCCTGTGAATAGCCTGCTTGCCATAGTAACTTCACTCTTTTGTTGTTATGGACTGAAAACTGTTCTTCACCATATTCTTTATGCAGTTTACAGTGACTCCATCTTATCTCCATAACCTTCTGACCTCCATCTTTCTCTTCTGCAAGGTCCCTTTCATATCTGAGACTCAAGGGAGCTTCAGTTCTGATTAAGTCTCTACAAAACTAAAAATCACTGGACTTGTTCATATTTCTTTGACTTTTCCTTTAGTGTATCCATGGGGATAAAGTCAGCACAGGAACTCTGCTGACCTCTTCACGTCCTTCTTCCCCATCTTCTCCAAGAATATCACCATCTGCCCATGACTAATATTTCAACCATGTTCAACCAAACTCAACTTCTGTTTTATCTTAGCAAACAGCCACTGGACATTTCTCTTTGTTTTCTGGAAGCAGAGAAAATTTAGTATAAGAATAGCTTCAAATGAATGAGAGATACTTTACCACTCAGACTCCCGAATGACACACAAGGTCTGTCTTACATTTTCCTATGCCATCTGTCTGTCACTTTCCCAAGTAACTGTAGCATGGGGTGCATGGATTGCAGGTTCTCCAGATTCCCACACTAATAAAATTGAGAGAGTAGATATTCAAGCATCAATGATCTGTGATGCTTCAGTCCTGGCTCTCAGATATTCGATAATTTTTATTTCAACATGACTATTGTTTTGTTTTTTAAGGAAGTCCATTTGTAGTATGATTCCTTTTAAAATCCAGACAAAAAGAGATTGTATTTTCTTGTGCAAGTGCTAGACTGGATGATAAATTGTTACTGTTCTAACACTCAGGAAATGCACTGTATTCAAACCAAGAAAAAAGACAAAGAGGAAAAGTGACAGATCTAATTCAAATGCTTAAAGTCAAGGAAATGCAAATTTAATACCCAAGGGTTTTGCATATCAAGGACCATTTTGCTTTGGCGGGAAGTGAGGACCTGCCTGGTCTGCAGGTTTACACAAACCTGCTAGAAGGGCGAAGAGCAAAGGCGGGATGGCACTTCTTATTCACTCGTTTATTGCTTGTGATTTTAACAAGAAGACTTTAAATGGAATTGCAGAGTTGGTTCCATGCTTAAGAGTGTGTTTGGTTCCCAGCACACTCTTGGGTTGGCTCACATGTGCCTGTAATAACAGATTCAAGGTGACCTGCCTCCTCTGCCTGCTGCAGGTTCCGACACACTTGCATGCCTGCGCACAATAGAGGCACATATAATGCAATGCCTTTGTTTAAAAAGAAGACCATGGCACATAACCCATTTGTCTAGTTTTGCCTATTTTCACATGTCTGAACTTCACTGTGTGGCCATAATCAAACTAGTTCAGAAGAAATGCCTTCTCCTACCTCAGCAGTGAAGATTTATGCCTTTGACTTTGAAGTCAACAACTGTGTAGCCTTTAAAACCAAATGAAATGCAACATCAAATTACCTTGTATTCATTTAAGTGAGTTTTCAGATTTATGGCAGATGGGCACAGATCCAGGCAGCTAGGGAAAGGACAGTCACTGCAGATGTCTGTATGGAAGGAATCTGTAGTAAATACTTGGGAATTAATTACGTGTAAGGTTAAGGTCCATTCTTGAAAAGAGTCCGGGGCAATTTATCCTGCAATCAATTTGCAAGCTTTCAGGGTGTAACAAAGCTGTAGGTGGCTTGGGCATGAACAAGCAGTGCCAAGCAAAACTGATTTTCCTTCTTCCTGCAACTGATCCTGCAGACTGGCAGAATCCACTGCTTACTGACCACACTGACCTCTGCATAATCACCAGGGCTTTCTCACATGGAATGGTCATTGACAAGCTTGTAAAATATACTGTGGGTGGAATAATAATCAGACAAATATTGAACTGACTAAGGAAATGCTCTTGGTGTCAGTGAATGGTATAAGAACCAATTTGGGGTTATTTGCAGGTTTCCCATAACTTTGATTGTGGATCTCAATTATCTTTTCAATAAAGGGTTTTATGACAAAAGAGGGACCATATTCACTGAGAATGGAAGCATAGTTTAGTGTTGTAGGATCTCAAATAGATTTCCAAAAGGAAACTTTAGAACCCAAAGTGAATTTCAGTAAGTATAAAGGTGACCTAAATTAATTGAAAAAATGAGTTTCTGGGTGACAAATTTTTTTCTTTGGCAAGAAAACAAACCCACTAAGTCTGATAAATGTAATAAGCTAAGATAAAAGTATTTTGTGTTATTTTATGATCAGGAGTGTTAACCTCTTACCCAAGCTGCACTTGCTATTGTAAAGAAAGGTATCAGAGATGTCTTGGCTAACCTACATATTTCAGTAAAACATCTACTTAATTATGAGTAAAAATTTTAGTATATTCACTAAAATAGTACTACACCGAAGTCTCACTTACTGACAGACCCTAAGCAGAGAGATTTGAGAGCTTCCCAGTGCCCACCTTGAAAGGGAATGGAACTGATCAACGGCACCCAGAAATTGATCAACTCAGGGCAGATTAGAGTTGCATAACATTTTGTTAATCTTCTATTTGATTATGCACTATGGGTAATTTCTACAAGTTCTACCTAGCAAATGGATACTAAGACATAGTTAACAATCTCATCTATTTTGACCCTAAATATGTTTTTGGTCATTTGCAATAAAGATCATGTGTAAGGAAGATGTCATTGGTTCAATGAGAAAAGAGAAACTTATCTCTTTTACACCCAAGACAGATTCTCAGTGAGCAGTGAAAACTGAACATTGGTTACTGACAAGCGTGCTTGTTTCTGAGAAGGTAACTCTGAGAACTGTAAGCATGTTGTGTTGATTATATGCCTGGCACTGCTTTGGCTATGTGCATAATGTAACCTTCACAACCCCACGAGGGCAATCCTGTCATTCCAGAGAGTTAACTTGAGTAGCTGGTGTATTCAGACCTTTCTATTCCTAGCAAAACAAACAAAAGGAAAAGTAACAGGGACTGTCTGTTATCAGGCCATCCATCCACCCACTGTTACAACACCTCTAATCATACAGAAAGGCTGAACTGTGGTGTCTGCACTTTAGAAAAATACTAGATTCTATATTAGATTATGTTTCCTCTACCTGGAGAAGATATACTTTGGTGAGTATGTTTTTTATGTAACAGATAATCATCCCCAAATTAATGTTACCAATTAAATTCACAATGGTACTTCTAATATATTTAAAAAGTAAACATCTTTAAAATAACCTAGTATTTTGTGATTCTCTGTGGTTTCTGAGGAGGCTGAGCCTGGGAAATATTGTCCAGGATTTACTTTCTTTTTTTTTCCAATTTTTTTTATTAGATATTTTGTTAATTTACATTTCAAATGCTATTCCGAAAGTTCACACACCTCCGCTCCCCTGCCCACCCACTCCCACTTCTTGGCCCTGGTGTTCCCCTGTATTGGGGCATGTAAAGATTGCAGTACCAAGGGGCCTCTCTTCCCAATGATGGCCGACTAGGCCATCTTCTGCTACATATGGAGCTAGAGACATGAGTTCTGGGGGTTCTGGTTAGTTCATATTGTTGATCCTCTTCTAGGGTTGCAGACCCCTTCAGCTCCTGGGGTTCTATCTCTAGCTTCTCCATTGTGGGCCCTGTGTTCCATCATATAGATGACTGTGAGCATCCACTTCTGTACGAGACAGCTATATCAGGGTCCCTTAAGTAGGCACTAGCTGTCCTATGCCATAGTGTCTGAGTTTAATGACTGATTATGGGATGGATCCTCCCTGGTGGGGTAGTCTCTGTATGGTCCATCCTTTCATCTTAGCTCTAAACTTTGTCTCTGTTACTTTCAATGAGAATTTGTTTTGAATGTAGCTTTACCTTCACTGATGAAATAGAGGCATACAATTCCTCTCTGAATATTTTATCTAAGAGATGGTTGATTTCAGAAGTTTTATTCCAGACACATGATCTAATTAGTGAAATATTGTAGAAATAAATGATTATGATTAATGTGTGAATATTTTGAGAAAAATGCATTTCTAAGTTAATAAATAGACTGGGCCCGATGGCTGGTATCTTTAATGCCATCACTCAGGAGGCAGATGCAAACAGAAGTGTGTGTCTGGGGCCAGCCTGGTCTAGGACAGGCAGGGCTACATTGGGGGCCAGCCTGGTCTAGGATAGGCAGGGCTACATTGGGGACCACCCTGGTCTAGGACAGGCAGGGCTACATTGGGGGCCAGCCTGGTCTAGGACAGGCAGGGCCACATTGTTTGATATTGTACAGAAAAAGAAATCAAACAAACAAAAAATGAATCGATAAAAAGTAACCACAAGTTATCTTTTTTTTTTTTTTTTTTTTTTTTTTGACAGGGTTTCTCTGTATAGCCCTGGCTGTCCTGGAACTCACTTTGTAGACCAGGCTGCAGGCTGGCCTCGAACTCAGAAATCTGCCTGCCTCTGCCTCCCAAGTGCTGGGATTAACAAGTTATCTTTAAATCATGTAATATTTAATTTTTGAACTTTTATTTTATTAAATATATAGTGCGCATACACATTTAACCTTATCTTACAAAAGAATACAAGCTTAAACTTCAAAAAATATGAAAAGACATTTCATACTGCATTGATAAAATATTATACGTCTCTAAAATTTGCCACCATGAGACTTTATACATGTCTTCAGTATCACATGTAGTAAGACATAATTATTAATTATTGAATTTTAAGTTTTCTACGTAGAGTAGCTTTTGAGTAATATCCCAGACCTGAGTGATCCATCTTAGGAGTATTTTTATAGAAATTCTCCTTTTGCTTTTCTTCCCCCTCTTTCTCCTTTTATTAAATACAGATGGTTTTCTTGTAGCATATACCTTGATTACAATTTCCCTTTCCTCTGCTCCGCCCAGTTCTCCCCCACCTCCCTCCCATCCAGATCCCCTCCCTTCCTGTCTCTCATTAGAAAGGAAGAGGCTTCTAAGAGACAACAACAACATAAAATATACTAAGATAAAAAACAAAACCACACATCGAAGTTGGGCAAGGTAACCCAACAGGAGGAAAAGAGCGCTAAGAGAAGGCGCAAGGATCAGACTTGTTCTCACACAGGGAGTGCTGGAGACATGCTCCACTGGATGCTCTAACATAGACACAGCGGAGCAGGCGCAGACGCATGCGGGCCCTCTGCTTGCTGCTTCAGTGTCGGTGCTGATGATTAGAGGGCTGTCTTCTCCTGGTGTGCTCCGCCTTCCCTTGCTCTCAGACTCTTTCTGCCTCTTTTCAGAAGAGCTTCCTGAGCTCTGAGGAGAGAGATCTGATGAACACATCCCACTTAGAGCCCTGTGGTCTTTCTGGGAACTGTCTCACTGTGGCCCTCTGTATTTGTTCCCAACTGAGCCAACCATGTTCATGACCTTTTATCCTAGCACTTGGGAAGCAGACACAGTTGGATGTCCCAATTTGAAGCCAGCCTTTTCTGCAGAGAGTTTCATGACAGCCAGAGTTACATTGAGGAACTCTATCTCAAAAATAAATTAAAAAATAAAGAAATACCCCATCCACACACAGTATTTTTAAAAATTAAGCCATATGTGTAGGCTTGTTGGTGGCAAAGAAGGAAGCTGGGAATAACGACAGAGAAATAGTTCAGGCCCTTCACTGAGAAAACTTTCTTTGGTAGCTTTTTGCCTTGCTCCATCCTTATGCAGTCCTGATTTTTGACTTGTCATGATCTAATATTCCTTGACATAGTTCTAAACAATCTTAAGTTAATATCAACACAAAATTTCTTAGAACATACCTTAGCTCCTGTATTTGATGTCCAGAAGTCATTTATTTCAATTTTTTCTTTGTTTGTTTGTATAGGTTTGCGGTTTGTTTCTAGAGAGCATCTTTTATGGTGCACAGGCTATCCCTAAGCACAAGCTCTTATGGTGCACAGGCTAGCCCTAAGCATAAGCTCTTCACAGTCAAGCCTGCAATACAGGCATCTGTTATCATGCTTGCATTTAAAGTTTCTGAAAATGTATAATTATGGATCATAACACAGGTGATTATACTAACTCCTGGATGTTTTCCACCTGGTCAGATTTGATTTACCTGTTGGACATAATTGTCCCAAGTTTAAAATACTGTCCTGTAGAGTTTTTCACACATACTAAAATTATGATATTCTCACCTTTTCCCACGGCTACTTTGGAACTGCATACTTTGTGATTCCCGTAATTTGACATCTTTGGCACACTGAACCAGAACCTAACTTGGAAAGGCACAAAATCTGCTTTGGCAAATGATCTGTCAACTGACCCATGAACAAAAGCGAGATTGGGTTGCCCTTTGAAATAAACCCATTTGAATTTTATTATCTCTGGAGCACCTTGTGTCTCTAATCTTGTGAAAGGTTAGTATTCTATCCATCAGAGCAAGATTGGAGAGTGAGGAGATGTCTGCTCCGGATGATAAGTGCATGCCGGGTTGGATCTGGGAGAGGAAGATGAGCCCTTGGCAAGTACAAATGGAGGAGAATGTTCAGGGAGGGCGTCCCATTGATCAGGACAGACTCCCTGACAGTTTAACCAAAACAACCAAAGCCAGCACACTGTCTTTTGAAGGAAACTTTGCAAGGCTTTAAAAAGACTTCCTCTCCGAACAGAACTTTCTTAATTCTTTCACACAGATTATATTTTCTTCTTGACAATCATGCCGATGGTTTTGCTTATAACACACATTAGAGAAGAATTAAAACATGTATCACGTTACTCTATAACTATGCTTAAATAATAGCAAATGAAGTATCAACTAAAGGGAAATAATAGAACTCAAGTAGATTGGTTATTTTTCCTTGGATATTTTATTTATTTACATCTCAAATGTTAACTGTTATCCTCTTCACCAGTTTCCTCTCAGCAAACCCTTACCCTTCCTCCTTACCCTTACCCTCCTATCCCTTCCTCCTTACCCTTATTCTCCTACCCCTTCCTCCTTACCCTTACCCTCCTATCCCTTCCTCCTTACCCTTACCCTCCTATCCCTTCCTCCTTACCCTTACCCTCCTATCCCTCAGTGAGGGACCCTGACTCAGTGAGGATGCTCCCTCCACCCACCCATTCACCCACTCCAGCCTCACCACCCTAGCTTCCTCTACACTGGGGCATCAAGTCTTCACAGAACCAGGGGCCTCATTTCTCTGTAGCATGAAATATAAAAAACAATCCACACTATCGCTGGCAAGGCACTGGTGAGCCTTGTTCTCATCTCGACAGACTCTGACCCCAGCTCCAAAATCTCTCCACCCAGCTTGCTAGGTTTCCACCAGTGGATCACTGCCACGCCAGCCACATGTTTCCAAATTCTCATGGCCCTTTGGGGCTTCTTGAAAACCCATGCTTTGTCGCCATAACTTTCTCTCTGGATACAGTTCACTCACCCGCATGAAAGAAATTATAGGCAAGTTAATAAGCCTGAGTGGAAAAAAAATAGACTTCCCAGAGGAGCATCACACAAATTGGTTATCTGATACTAAATAATCATCTCTAAAAACGTAGATAAAAGTGGCACTATACAGACTGAGCAGTTTACACTTATTAATTTACCCATATACGTATCCACACATGTGTTCATATAACAACAATTAATGAAAATAGATGCAATGAATTTGAAAGATGGCAGATAGGGGTATGTGGGAGGGTTTGGGGGAGGAAAAGATGGAGCCAGATGATCTAATTACATTATATTATCAAAAATAAAAATAGTAATCTTAAAACTATTATAAGAAAATCTGTAAACTTCTGTCAGAGCATATTTAAAGAGATTTAAGCATCTTTAGGCCAACCATAAACCAGTTCACTTGTGGTTGGATGGCTTTTTTATTTTACCTTATGTCTTATCTTATATATGCCATAAATCGGGATCTATATGGTTTATGTAGTCAAATGTTTGACACTTTTGAACTGAGACATCTCTGCGCATTAGGCTGATCACTTCCTGCTGATAAAATTAAGGATTACAGAAGAGAGTTGGGTCTGTGACCCTCCAAGTCCTACCCAACAGGCTCGGGGGTTCTGTCAGGAGAATGAAAGACGTTGGCTTTTCTCTCCTTTCAAAGTCAACTGTTGTTTTTGTGAACATCATTGCAATTAGTCACTGTGTTCATTGAATATCCACCAACTTTTCCACAAAGAAAATAAGCAAGGACTCAGGGATTATAGGCAATCGCATTTAAGTCTTTAATTTGGGCTGACTGTTGGAATTGTATTAATGATTGTTGGAATTGTATTGGCTCGGGGAAGCCTCGTTTTGAGAACCTTCATTAGGGAAAGCAAAGGAGAGTACTGAAGACGATTGCAGTTGGCTGTGTGTGATCTCATTTGTTGAGACCCCTGTTAGAAAGTCAATTTCACAGCCGCCCAGAACTCCGAGTCTCAGATGGACCCGAGAGAATATCATACAATTTTAGCTGAAAGTTAAAACACGTTGATGCCATTTTTGTGCATCCTTGCACCTGTACAGCCTGGTCTTCCCCTTCCCAAGAGTCTTTAGCGTCTTTTGTCTGTTTTCTGAGCTTAAATGCCGCCCTACTTACTCTGGGCCATGCATTCTCTCTCTTCCTTGGTGATTGATCAGCCCTGGGACTCTTAAGTCCTATTCTTCATTTCCCCTTGCTGCATGTACCTTTCTTCTGTTGGTCTTGACTTAACCTGCCATCCAATAGATGATCATTCAGTGAAGAGGGAGGCTAACTGAGTTGTATCTGGCTCTGAGGAGTTACAGGTAAATAAGAAGAGCAAAACCTGTCATGGCCTCTTGGTATCTTGGAGCTTTCCCACCCCCGTGTGTATTTGTGTGTGTGTGGGGGGGGGTTCACATGTGTCCGCATTCACGAACACATATGTGTGTTTGTGTGTGTGCACAAGTGCATGTATGTATTCACTATAACTCCTTCTCAGCCCATGCAATTTCCTTTATGCATTGATCAAAATCAAAGTCTTGAAAAACAAAGGGATTTTCCTTACCTTGCTTACACTTTTTCAAATGTACAGCATATTTTCTTTAACATTCTTTCTATATATGTGTGTGTATATATAGATAGATTATATATATATATATATATATATATATATATATATATATATATATATCTCTAAATATATTTGTGCAATACACACACACACACACACACACACATATATAGATAGATAGATAGATAGATAGATAGATAGATAGATAGATATTTATATTACACACACATATATATGAATTATAATATATAGTCCTATATATTCCTAAGTGTATATATATATATATATATATATATATATATATAATTTAATAGTTATATTACACAACTATATATATATATATGTGTGTATTTAGAAATATATTCCTATATATTACACATATATACATATATGTGTGTGTATATATATATTCCTAAATACAATAGTATAATCTGTTTAGTCTATACAATATTACTTGTGTGTATATGTTTTCTTGGTTGACCATTTAGAATTAGATAACCAGTTGGTGTCCCCTTCTAATAATTTTTGTGTATGTGGACATGTCATTAGAAAGCATGCCACATATGTATGATAAGCTGTGGGGGCTAGAATTACAGGTAGTCACAGCTGTCTGATGTGGGTGTTGGGACAAGAATTCTGGTCCTCTACTCAGAACAGCAAGTGCTCTTGACCATGGACCATACGGCTCCATCCCTGTAAACCATGAGTTTAAAGGAAAGCAGAAGTTGAAAACTGTATGAAGGCAAACGAGACAGACAAAGCAAGTTCAATGTCCTGTGTCCATAATCCCGCTGGGCTGACTTGAACACAGAGCTTACCTCCATGTTCCAAGCTCACTCTTACTAGTTTGATGGTGGAGTCTTTCTCCTCCAGAGAGTGTTTGGTGGACAAAGAACAATGACCTTGGGAAGAATTAGGTTTGTGTACCCTGAACACACATCAACAAATGGACCACTCCACATGTAACTACCACCTTCATTTGGAAATTTAATCACTTCTTTCAGTTGAACAAAACAAATAGGGGTAATTTTAAGTTTTCTTTAATTCAGTTCTACTTTAGGATTTGTCTAAAGCTGTGACCAATTTCTTCTTTAAGAGAAAAATGAAGCAGCCTTGTGGGCGGGACCTAAAGGGTATTTGTGGAACAAAACTACAAGACTATAATGATGCAAAGGACGCGTGAAGGCATCTGTCTGCTGATTCCCTACAGTGCCTGGAGGGACAGCAAAGCACTTGCCATGGTGCAGAAGAGTGTGTGCTTATGGCAAGAACTGGCAGCAAATTTCAAACTTAATTCATGATTGAGGGAATTAAGAGTTGTCCATAGCACCTAGAAAGCGCAGAAGCCCTAATCAGCCTTGCTTACTTTAAAGATGTATCTGGGAAAAATAAGCTACCTAAATACGAGCACTCCACTGTGGGAAGCTCACTGAGTGTAGAAAACTTCTTACCTCCTGAAGTCTGAATTCTAGTCAACAATTTCCGGCTTTGTTATCACAAATCTGCCCTTGTCAGATGGTCCTGCATTGCACACTACATTCTGAAAAATTGTCTGCCATTAAATCTTTTCGCTGACTTTACATTAATGGTAATAAATTGAGGGACTTTGGTGCAAGGTATTGACCAATTTTAATGAACACTTATGGTTGTAAACTGATGATTTATCGTTAAAGATGTCTTCATGGAAAAACCTAGTCGATTAGATAAATTAGGAAAATATAAAATGACAGAGTTAGTTGACCTGAATAATGCATTAAATATGCATTATTGCAATATTAGTTGTGCATTAATTGACATCCTTAATAATAAATTAGCATACTATTATATGATTGCTAAATGTTTAATTATGTTTTTGAAAATCTAAATTATTGATTATATTTTCCACCAACATCTAATTTTAAGAATTCTCAACACATATTGGAAGAAAGATATAACAAATAATCTTGTAGATTAATAGAGAGTAAAATTTGAATTACGTGTTTTAATATTTAGTAGCTGATATGTTTATAATATGTGTATAATGTTATGAAAGTAATTATTGAATTCTAGAGAAAACTGTATTTTGTTTTAGGACATTTGGCAGATTTGCAGGGTGTTGAAGATGCTTACATTTCTTTGTTATAGTGAAGGGGAAGCTTACAGCATAGCGGGTGTGACACAATGTTTGTGTGCTGGCCTAGCATCCCAGAGGCCTTAGGTTTAATACCCCACATGATGAAAATAGTGATAATAATGATGATAATAATTATAATTATAAAACAATTTTTCATTGGAAAAATTAAAATCTAGCATCAAAATTCAATGGATACCATTTCCACTTTGGTTTATCTCCCACTTTGGATTCTCAAGGATAATTTGGGATCTTGCCTAAGGCATTTTATAGGGATTTATTGAACTATGACCTTGAGAGAATTTAAGTTGTCTCACCTTTAAGTCAATAAAATTATCTAAGGTCTTTAAAAATTAAAACATTCAAGAACTTCTTTCTGCATTTCATTTACCTTTAGGAGAGAATGTAAGGATGAGTAAACCTCAGAGCTATCAAACTACATTTTATCACATGTAATAAAAATGATATCAGAAGAAAAAACTAAATTTCAACTACTTACATATGAGGCAGAAGACTAAAGGCTCAACCATCTTGTTGGCTATAAAAATTAAAGCTCTACAAGGCTCTGATTAATGAACTCATCTGCAAACATCCAAGTGAGAATTTATGATCTCTTGTCCCAGAGTCCAGTAAAACTTTTCTGAATATGTTGGATGTTTAATGTCTTCTGTGCCACATATGGTCTCGTTTGCATGTTGTCTATAATTTGTGGTTTTCTGCTTGCTTTCCGTTCACACTGAAAAAGTTTAGCATCTCTTCTAGCTCCTGGTCAGTCGCTGACTGGAAACTGAGCACATTCTCAAAGTATTTTCTGAAGAATGTTGGTTGGCTTGCTTATGTCCAAGCCACTAAATAATAGGGAAGAGGTTTCTGTTGAGGAAACAGAGGGGTGATGTTCCAGTTGTGTCTGCAAGCACGCTCTCTGCCAGCCAGATTCTCAGTAAGCACAGGGGTAATATAGGCGTCATATCTTCAAGGACCTGTAATGTTCAAGATCAAGCCTAGCCTCCTTTACGAAAATGTCCCTCAGGGAACACTGAATTAGGACATGATATTCTTTTAGTTTCAATGATCTGCTCCTTTTTATCACATGTAATCATAATAATTAACTATTTATAAAATTCTTAATCAGAAATTTATTTTTGTATTGTTGAGCTGTACATCTCTGTAGATGAACTCTGAAGATGGTAACCTTGCTTTCCCACGTGGCTTTGACTTGGCTCTGACATGCTTGGGAGAGTTAGTACCTCATCCTTGTGGTTCTCTTTAGTTGAAACAAATAAGACAAGCACCCATTACTCTAATGATATCACATTTCTCTCCACGAAAACTACCACTAAGCTATGTTAGTGCAGTGTCACAGGACTTAAGTGTGCTGTCATCAGAGTATGAAGATATGACTTATATGTAACTTAACAGGAATATGAAATATGTCCCTCTGAATATATATTATTGATAATATATGTGCTGTTATAAAATGATATATGTTTATGTCTGTCATGAAGTGAGACACATTTTCATTAGATAGTTTATCATCCATTGCAAAGCTAGTCACTTTTTCATACCCTAGAAAAAAATCCTAGGGTTGATTTTCTGCTCTAATTGATGAGAACTATTTCGGGAGAATAGAACTCTAGAGATTTGAGCATTCTCCCCAATTCCAATTACCTATATCAACTAATTAATATTAGAATCAGAAATTATATACACATGAATCATTTTGTAAATAATTTATGTACAACTTTAGGATGTATTTTGCAATTTGAACTTAAGTATAGTTGTATCCACTCTCTTAGGGATTTATAATACTTCCCATTAATTGTTCAGATCACACTGTGAAAGTCTAACTGGGGATAAACTACAAAGCTATTTTCTTCTTGGAACTCTTCCTTGCCTCTAATATTTTGGAGCTCATGTTCACTCTGGGACATTTCACATAACATCAAAAACCTGTGTTTTCTCAGCAACACCATAGATAAATTCATATCTTTTTACATAGAATGTAGGCAAGACATACATGTATCAAATCATATACTTTGGAAGGTAAAGCCACACACTTCTCCTGTCTGCATCTGTCTAGTCACATACCTCATTCATTAACCCAAACTCATTTTAAATCTTAATTTAAAGTTTCATATGTTTCATTTCCTGTTAAATTGTAAAACGGTTGAGAAAGGTATATACATACATTTTGTCATACTTTTTTTCAATTTTAAAGGAGTTGTCCTGAGAGAGGTGATTCAATACTCTCTTGATGAACAGAAATGTGATTACTATAATCCTTCAAACATTGAGATTTTTTTTATTATTATATTCTGTCACTTTGAAATCATCCAGGCTTCTATTGACTCCTAGAAAGAACCATTGTGCTTCTTGTTGTAAAATTATTAGTATAATTTATGAGTACATAGAAATAAGTGTATATAGACTAGTAGAAAATGTGAGTTAGGAGAAACAGTAGTAGCAAATCAGCAATAAACATACCCATACATTGTTTCTCGAAAATTATAGATTCTAATTTCTCCCTTGAATATAATTTCCACACCATAGCTTTTGAAAATGCATTCAAAAGGTCTACATCATACAAACATTAAATGATGTTTAAGGAAAATCCCTGAGATGATTTTGCAGAATACCTGTTCAAAGTATATATTCTCTCTCTCTCTCTCTCTCTCTCTCTCTCTCTCTCTCTCTCTCTCTCTCTCTCCCTCCCTCTCTCTCCCTCCCTCTCTCTCCCTCCTTCCCTCCCTCTCATATGCTAGGGGTTTTCTAACTTTATTATGAAGAACTAAATAATGGC